>JASDQU010736674.1:40210-50728 GCA_032191745.1 Picea mariana | reverse complement strand
TTTTTAATGTATTATTTTATTAGTGTATTAATATTTTTTTAATGTATTGTTTTAATAGTACTTTATACATTAATAATGTATTATTGTTATACATTATTAGTGTATTAATACTTTAATAATGTATTAGTTAATAATGTAAATTAATACTTAAATAATTTATATATTACATTGATATATTAATGTATCATTAATACTCAATCACTTTATAAAAGTGGTTGATATAAATGTGGAGTGGTTGATATCAAGAAATTTGTCAACTTTAATCTTTACATTTATCTTTGGATTAATGTTTCACGGATTACTCTCACCTGTATTGGAATTCGACGTTTTGTGACCAGGCAGACATGTAAATAAATAAATTGGTTTGCGTAGTGATGGCTTGGCTCGTGCAGAAGCCCGTGGAGTTGTGGTGTTATAGATACCTCTGTTTTCGAGCCTTCTCTACTTAGGACTGTTCACTAACTTTTCTAAACTTTGGAGTTTGTTTTCTGCTTAGTGGGATTGTGTTTTTCGTCCCTGTTTCTCATCGTTTTGTGAACCTACCTACCCTGACTGCCTTCTTTCTTGGTCTTTCTGGTATACTCTGTCTAGGACTCCAGTGACAAGACTTGTTTACTTTGGGATTGGGTCCCTTCTCTGACATCACTGTCTCTCCTGGACTCCTAGACTGCCTGTTCCTTGACTCAATGTGTTTTTTGTTTTTTGTTTTTTTACCATGTTTCTGGTTGCGATAGATGGAGTTACCGAGGATGTCAATACTATGATGGACCCACAGGATGAGGACGACTGGAGCAGGTTAGGTATATTTAATAAAGCAGATAGGGCTCAGACGTTTTCAGGATATTTCTAGTCCTTTAATCACTCTTTACAGCCTACCTGTGATTCTGGTGGTCATAAGTTTTCCTTGGATTCGGGTTTGTGCCAGGAGCGCTCCTTTATCAACCCTGCACTTGTTGGAGCTGGTCCTCCTGACTCGTCTTGTGTCCCAGTCACTCAGTTAACTAAGTCTTCAACCCTTCACTGTAGAAAAGAGGGTTTAGATGGACCACTGTGTGGTAGGGGTAGGAGGCCTCCTATTGTCGGTGTACAGAATGGCTCTTTGAAAAGGGCCTGAAAATCTAACAAGAGAGTGAGAAGGATGGTTCTTGGAGCTGATGTAGGCCTTGAAGAAACTTGCAAGATTTCTCTTTGCGGTTTAGTAGGAAGACTCTCGTACGCTTACCTTGCAGACTACTCTGTCACAGCCCGGGTACATAAAACCTGGAAACCACTACTCGGTTACTCTCCTAAGATTCATCACCTCACGAAAGGATGGATAGGTTTTACTTACATAACTTCAGAGGATACGTCTGTGTTACTGAACAGGTTTTGGGTTTTAGGACTAAGTACACTGATGTTGAAAAGGTGGAGGTTGGCCTTTGATCCTTCAACTGACTATTTCCAACATAGGCATTTGTGGGTTTTAATGCCGGCACTTCCTCTTCATTTCTGGAATGAGGGTGACCTGATGGCAGTCAGAAACTCTTTGGGATGTTTCATTTCATTAGATGTTGAGTCTATGGAGTCCCCAGCAAGAAAAGTGGGTAGGATTCTGGTGGAGATCGATATTCATGAAGGACTCACTGAACTGTTGGACATAGAGTGGAGAGGAAGGCACACAAAGAAGCGTCTATATTATCAAGGCATACCTTTCAGGTGTAGCTGGTGTCATTGTACTGGCCACCTTAGAAGGGAATGTCCTGGTAAAGTCACTGAGGAGGAGTCTGTAGAAGTTTTGATCTAGGAAGACCTGCCAGACTATATGATGGAAGATTTTTCATCAGTCCCACCACACTCCACGGGTGTTGTGACTGACCCCCTTTGGCTTGTACAAACACTCTTGCGAGTAAGATAATGCTTCACTGCCCCTCCCTCTTTTCTTCATTAACATAGTGGGAAAAGGAAGCAGTCGACAACTCTAACTGGTTATTTCAATCCACCACTGTTCCAAAAGGGTTGGTTGAAGGGTCACAAACCTTTCACGATCCTGGAAAGGAGATTCCTCATTCTGGTGTGGTAGGGGAATGTTAACCTTTCTCTGCAGTTGCCTCACCTGTTGAGAGCCGTGTTGCTCTTCCATCTTAATCTACTGTTTTTTTTCGTTCCCCCTCAGACACAAAAGTGATGAAGCCTATTGGTTGTGAAGAGGTCGTTGTAGGTAAGCTTCTTCCAGGGGGATGGCATGCCACTCCTCCATCTCTCCTTTCCATAGCAGGTGAGCTCCAACCACTTGTTTATTCACGTCAAGCCTCTCCTCCCTTAATAGTAGTAGCAGGACCTTCCTTTCAAGTTAAAAAAAGGGATGTATCAACTGACTTGCAGCACTTACCTTCCGAATGAAGTCTTTACAGTGACAGTCTACTCAAAGTTAAAAATCCCGTTAGCTTCTGACTCTGCACATTTAGAAGGATCTTTTTATCTAAAGATCAGAGGGTTGAGGAGAGGGTAGTTGTGGCACTCAATGGCCCTACTCTTTTGATGGCGGGATCTAGAGAATCAGAGGAGACGGAGGGAACTTTAAACACCATTGTAGACTCTATGATACCCACTATTAAGTTTAAGGAACAAGCCATCAATCTACCTACCTACTTAGGGAGGACTTGTATCGATAGTGGGGAGTCATCTGGGACTTCTAGTACCAAGAACCACCAGGCAAGCCAGGAGAGAAATTTTTCTTGGTCGAGGGGTTTAGGAGTTGTGATCTCCCCCATAAAAACTAGAAGTGTCCGAAAAAAACAACTACAGAATGTGGTGAAGATCGTTGAGTCTACACCTTCTTCCAGTGATATTGGGCCGCTTAGAGCAGTGAAAGCCTTGGCGAGGGAAAAGTAATGTTGCTGCTATCTTTAAACATTCAAGGGATCAGAGGCACCCTCAAAGATGCTTCCATTCGATGTTGTTTAGCACTTACTCACCCGGAGATAATCTTCTTCCAAGAAACTTTAGTTTCAGCACATAAATCAAGGGATTTTTTATTTTCTTTCAGACCAACATGGGCGGTTTGCTCAGTTAGCTCTGTGGGCACCTCTGGTGGTTTATTGGTTGCGTGGGACCTTACCCTGTTCGAACTGGCTCCTTCTCTTACGGTGGGGGGCATCTTCCTATCAGGTAAGAGTCTCATTTTTCACAAGGAAATCAACTTACTTAACTTGTATGCTCCTTGTACCAATTGGCTTCCCTTTTGGAAAGCGTTGGATGATAGTGGACTCTTTTCACTTAATAATTTACTAATCTTTGGAGACTTCAATCTCATTCTCTTGCCAGAAGAGGCTTGGGGGAGGAATCCTTCAAATTTTGTGGATGGCTATTTCAACAATCTCTTTGCTACTAATCGCCTTTTAGACATTAAGCCGATGAAGTTGGTACCAACCTGGAGGAATGGTCACCAGGGGCAGGAAGCCATTTCAAGAAGATTGTATAGGTATTTAGTAGTGGAATCACTCTTATCAAAATTTGTTTTTTACAGGTCATGGGTCGAGATGCCTTTTGTCTCGGACCATGCTCCCGTCCTCTTACAGTTAGATATTCCGCCTGCTTTCAAAGCATATCCTTTTAAATTCAATGAAAACTGGCTTTGTACAAAGGATTTTCCAGCCCTTGTGGAAAGATTTTGGAAAGACTCGATCTATCTTACTGAAAGAGGCAATCAGAAAATATTTTTGTGGAAATTACAGGGACTTAAAGAAGCTACTAAATTATGGATCAAAGATATGAAGAAAAAGAATAATGCAAAGTTGGTGATGATTGAAACATAAATTAAAACCTATTATGATATTCTGAGTCACAACTTTAACGAGTAAGGAGAAAAGGAAATAGTGTGGTGTCTGGAAAAGGAGAGAAATGAGCTATTAAGATTTGAGGAAGAGAAATGGCGGTTGCGTAGTAGGGCGCTTTGGGTGGAAAGCAGAGATAGGAATACTAAATATTTCCATAAGATAGGTAGTCATAAAAGAATCAAAAAGCATATCTGGGAAATAATTAGGGATGATGGTGATATAGTGAAGGATCAACAGGCCATCAAAGATGATGCAATCCACTATTTCAAGCAGTTTTATAAAGCCTCTCAAACTCCTAATATTGAAGAAAAATATAAGCTTATAGAACTTTTCCCTATCATGGTCGCTGAAGAGGAAGCGATGTCACTGTACCAACCTGTTACAATGACATAATTAAAGTCAGTTCTCCTTCATTGTAAGAAAGAAAAAAGCCTGAGTCCGGACGGATGGACAACATAATTTTTTATCTACTTCTTCGATCTAGTTGGTGCGGATCTCCTAGCGATGGTAGAAGAGTCCAGACTTTTAGGAAAAATTGTCGATGGCCTTAACTCAACTTTCTTAACTTTGATCCCGAAGGTCAACAATCCCAAAAACTTCGAGGACTTTTGCCCGATTTCCCTTTGTAACCTCTGTTATAAACTTATTTCAAAAATCATTGCCAACCGTATCAAGCCTTTTTTGTCTAAGTCACTCTCTTCGGAACAGTTGGGTTTCCTAGAAGGTAGACACATACAAGATGCAATCGGGACGGCACATGAAAGCCTCCACAATATAAAAAAAAAGAAGTTAGTCCTTAAACTAGATTTAAAGAAATCCTACGACTTCTTAGACTGGGATCTTCTTAGACTAGTCCTTCTGAAAATTGGGTTGGGATTACACTTGGCTAACTGGATCATGTCATGTATTACTTCTTCCTCCTTTGTTGTCCTCATTAATGGGGAGGCTACTAATTTTTTTAGAAGCGGAAGGGGGATCAGACAAGGGTGCCCACTCTCACCGCTTCTCTTCATCCTTATTATGGAGGGCCTCAGCTTATTATTGAAATCTAGTCAAGTGAAGGGTGCTATCACAGGTTTAAAGATTACTAGCTTTACCATAATCTTACATTTTCTATTCGTGGACGACATCCTTATTTTCTCCAAAGCTATACTATCGGAATGCAGAGTGATCGATAAACTGCTCACACTTTTTTGTAAAGCCTCTGGATTAGCAGTGAATTTATCAAAATCAACTATTCATTATTCTGGCTTATCAGATCAATATCTGGACGATTTTAAGTCTGTCCTTAATGTTACTTTCAATGATCTTAATAATGGATTCCGTTACTTGGGCTACTACTTGAAGACAAGGACTCATCACGCATCAGACTGGGATTGGATTGTGGCTAAAATTTCAAACAAAATTAATTTGGGGGAAACAGGTGGCTTTCTTTCGCTGGGAGGTATATCCTGGTAAAATTTGTGTTGGAGGGTCAAACAGTCTATTGGATGTCATTGGAAGCATTACCTTGCTCGATCTTAAACAAAATCAGGAAATTGATCTTCGATTTTATGTGGAGTGGAAGTCAAAACAATCAGAGGATTCACCTTCGTAGCTAAGAGAAGTTGTCTAGACCCAGAAGGCATGGAGGTTAGGGTGTACGCAACTTAAAAAATTTCAATCAAGCTTTAAACGCTGTGACTCTGTGGCACGTTCTTACAGTTGAAAGCCTTTGGCATTTTGTTATAAGAGACAAATATTTAAGGAATGCCCCACTCATCCAATGGTTAAGAAAACCAGTACATAAAGATGGATATGACTCTAGAATATGGTCAAGTTTATTACGCGCCCTTCCGATCTATCTACACTGGAGTACGTGGCAGTTCGGCAATGGAGTTCACATTAATATAGGATGTGATAAAATCTTAAGTATGGGGAATAGATCAATTCTCAGCAGTGGCCTTCGGTTGACTCTTTATAGCTTACAGATCACAAACCTTGCACAAGCATCAAAGACGCAGAGCCATTACCGGTGTACAGAGCGATGGAAATCAAGCTCCGATCTGGGTCTATCGGACGCTTTAGCAACATAATGGACTAATTATACTAATGCGTTGAGTGAAGCAGGTGTTACACTTTTAGCTTCAAATAAAGATGTTTTAAAATGGGCAGGAGGAGACCGGTCGGGGGATTTTTCAGTTAAAAACTGTTATGATGCCATCATATCAACTCAGTCATGGCCGATCTAGAGAGGCTAGAAGAGAAACTGTTGGAAGTGGTGTACCCAACTAAAAATCATAATTTTTTTCCTACTGGCGGCAGAGAACAGGGTACTCACCTGGGAGGTACTACAAAAAAAAGGATGGATAGGCCCGAGGCTCTTCATTTTATGTAAAAAAAACACAGAAGACACTCATCATCTGCTCATACACTGTGATTTTACCAAAAGAGTGTGGGATTCAATATCTCTGCAATTAAAGCTATCTGTCAGCTGGAATGGCCTGTCTTTGGATGTCTGTATGGAAAACTGGTTACAAAATAAGACGGCTCCCAAGATTCTTCCTTTAATAATATCATGGTTTATTTGGAAGGAACGTAACATGACAATTTTTGAAGGGAAGAACCCGTCATTGATTTTAGTGGTCATCAAGATTTTCGGAGCACTACATAAAAAATTGGTTTCCATCAAGCCAAAGGTATTGAGATTAAAGCCCTTTTTCAGACAACAAGGCTATTCAATGGCCTTTTTTGATGGAGCAGCGGAGGTAGGGGGCTTGAGTTGTGGGGCAGGACGGATATTGAAATGCATTGAGGGGCCAGATTACAAATGGTTCATTAAATGTGGTGCAAGAACCAACACAAAGGTTGAGTTGATGGGAGCATGGGCGTCACTCTGGATGGAGAGTCTTCTAAATATTCATCATCTGTAGGTCATGGGGGACTCCAGAATAATCATCGACTGGCTGAATAAAAAAGAGAATTTACAAGCGATCAATATCGAAGGGTGGAAGATGAGGATAAAAGAACTATTGATAGTATTCCAAGGCATAAATTTCCACCATATTTACAGGGAAGCCAATCAGGAGGCTGATAAGCTATCTAAGAGAGCTCTTCAATCTCCACAAGGTAAATTGATCTATTTGACTTGGGATGGTGAAAGTGAGGGTCCAACCAACCTTATAAACATTTTCTAATTTCTTGTCTCTGTTCGAAGCAGACTGTATGTTCTTCAAGAAAAGCTGAGTTACGATATCAAAAGGAATTATCCATTTACTTGCTTAGGTTGGACAAAGAGGATATTTTTCAGCAACTCTTTCCAGGTGCTTCCTTTGGATGACAAGGATGGCATGATGATGTGGACTTTATCTCTTGTATGGAGTTTTGTTTAAATGGCAGGTTTTTATTTTATCAGTCCTATTACATTTGCCAAAGATGTAAAAACAAATTATTGATCAATATAATTTTTGAGCAATTTTTCTTTTGAAAAAAAAAGAGACATGTAAATAAATAATGTGTGATATTTTTTCTGTTGTGGAATGACATGAGAAACTATTTATGTATGATTTCACAAATTGAGATATGTTTATGACTCATTAGCCAAACTTAGAATGAGAATTATTTCATTAACTTTAGTTTTTTTTGCTCATTGCATTAGAGTTTGTTAAGTTTACTTGAATAAAGTTTATGTTAACTTATATTTAAGTTTTAAAAATGACTCTAAACTCTATATATTTTATGTTTATATTGTTAATTAAATTTCAATTTTACAATATTTTAATAATATTTTTAAATACATAAATAAACTCAACACCTTCAAAAACTTAATTTAATAAAAAAAATTAAAACACTGGACTCTTAATCCAAAAAAATCCAAAACCTGAACTATCTTCTAGTGTAAATTGTTTCTCATGATCCACATAGTACATGTAGAAACATTAAAAATAATATTCAGATTTGTCTATTTTCAATATTGGAAATAAATCTTTAATTGCAATAAAAGTAATATTTAAATTTGCCTATATTCAACATTGAAAGCCACTAAAATAAAGTTTAATTTTATTTATTTTAATTACAAAGTTAAAACCCAATAATATATAAGATTTTTTTTAATTATTTTAATTGCATTATAAATAATATTCACATTTGTCTATTTTTAATATTGAAAATTAAAATATATATATATATATATATATATATATATATATATATATATATATATTTTAATTACAAAGTTAAAATCCAAATAATATATAATATTTTTTTTAATTATTTTAATTGCATTAAAAATAATATTCGCAGTTGTCTATTTACGGGAGTATCTTTGCTAGCATTTCCAACCCTTACCTACCTGCGGCTTTATCCTTTCCCTCCTTGTATAATCTTATGGCTTAGAACTTGGCTTGGGTGGGCCAGTATTATGAGCCGTTGAACCAAGCTGTTGGGGTTAGTTTTATACTCATTCTCCCTTCTTTTGGGGTTATCCCTTAAAGTAAGATAAATAAATGTAGAAAGTGGAATGTCAATGAAATGAAAGGGATGGGGTTAGTTTTATACTCATTCTCCCTTCTTTTGGGGTTATCCCTTAAAGTAAGATAAATAAATGTAGAAAGTGGAATGTCAATGAAATGAAAGGGATGGGCACATGAAAGGTATGTCCAGGAGGGGTATTCAATATTGGAAAAAAAAAAATAAAAATGGAGTGAAAGATTAAATTAATAAAAGATTAATAAGACATATAAAAACAAGATTATTAGGTAGCATATATCTGTCGAATATAATAATGAAAGTATTGTTTAAGGAGATAGGGAGAAAATGAATAGACATGAAATGACTAGATTTCATAAATATTTATTACAATAACATTGGAGGAAGTGAAGGCAACAATAAGACTTCAAAGTTTTTGGCCAATAAAATATATAAATGAGATTTAAAATTTAAAATTAATCATTATTTTTTAAAACTTTAAATAAAGGGGTGTATATTTTATGTTCAACCATGAACTAATAGAAAGTCAAACCTAACTCAACACTATATACCATGCCTAATGCAGGTATAATAAGTCTCATTCTGGGTACTGACCCACTCTTGTTGGAACTTCCCACTTAAGAAAGGAGATATTTCTCAAGGTTTTATTGGTCGGTTTTCTCTTTAATTTTTTTTTTTAAGAGTGGAATGGAAAAATTTAAACCCCTTAAAGTAAGGAAAAAAGTAAAGATGACAAATCAAGTTTTATCTATATATTATATATAATGATCATAAGATAGATAATGTAAGAAAAAATATTTAATATATTTAATTGTTAAGAAAAACCCATTTGTTATGAGGATGGATACAAATTAAGAAGAGAAAGAGCTCTAACCAATGGAATGGAATGCAAGATTGTTGATGGTTGAACTTGGTTTGGGTGGAAACTAAACTAATTTTTAAATAAAGTAATTTATCATTATAAAATTATAAATTGCTTGAGTTAAAATAGTTGAAAAATGAATTAATGATGAAAAATATTATAGATTGTTTTAAATTAAAGTGATTGAAAAATGAATTATTTGATTATAAAACCAAAATCACAAAAAAAGAAGAAGAAGTGAGTAATCATCAAAAAGAACAAAAGTTGCTTGAGCCAAAATAGATGTTGTCGTGCATTATCTATCTATATAAAATTTTGCATTTTTTGTTTTATTGATAGTTGAGTATTAGAAACTCTATGTATCAAGTTGTCCATGTAAAAAGAGTACATTTCATAGAAAAAAAAATAATGCATTTGAGAATTTCTAAAAAATAAATTAATCCCGTTATGTATACTACAAATGGAATTATAAATCTATTGATACATGTGAAGGGAGCAACTCATTAACTTCAAACATGAAGAGGTGAATAATAGAACACTACCATAATCAGAATAATAGAACAATACCATAATCATCATAAATAATGAGGCTCATAAATTTGCAGAATAATATTCTTTGAAGTAAATCCTTATGTAGGAATTCATTCAAAGTTCACTAGGAATGAAGCTCTTTACCTGTAGATGGGAACCAACTGATAATAAGCCAAAGCCCTTATATACCTCTCTCATAGTAGGCTTCACACAACTCCCAATTCATTGTCGACATTCCACTACATAACATAATCCCCCCACCATTACTAGCCAGGGTTTGTAACCCATAAGGAAGCCAAAACCCTTATAGCTCTGCTGCCTTTCCTATCTTCGCTTAAGCCTTTACCCTTGTGACTCAATCTGCGATGACTGCTATTAGCCTACGGTCATGGATTACACGGTGTCTGTGATTCACCTACAGTAAACGACAAACAACTCCCATTTCATTGTGGACATTCCACAACATAACATAATCCCCACCACTACTAGACAAAGTTTGAAGTGGACCAAAGCTCTATTATCATTCTCCAAAACGATTGAGTTTTAGAGTTTTCAAAATAAATTACATAATTTATTTGAATTTTTAAATTTCTTAATTGTCCGCATGTCCTTCTATATATTCCACACCTCACGCTACCAAATAAATTGGTTAGCTAAAATATAAATACTATAACTAGAGATGGGGGGCATTAATAGAAAAAATGTATTATAATAATACACTTTTTCCATTAATGCCCCTCCCTACTACCCTATACACTTTTTCTATTAATGCCTCCCTATAGAGGCTGGGAGGGGGGCATTAATAGAAAAAATGTATTATAATAATACACTTTTTCTATTAAT
>JASDQU010736673.1:491965-507168 GCA_032191745.1 Picea mariana | reverse complement strand
CTTCAATGGCTATTGCATCTTCATGGTCACTCCTGTGAGAGATTAAGCCCATTCAAGCTTTGATACCAAAATAGAAATTGATAGAGCAACCATTGCACTATTAACTCACATAAAATAATAGTGTGTATTGCACACTCACACAGATACATTACATGTATATATAGTTGGAGTGATATATAACTAATTCTAATCTTAGAGATTTAAGTTGAGAAAATATCTCAACAGTCTCCTATCTCTAACAAGAAGTCCTCACTAGTCTATCTGTGCCATCAAAAATCCATTATCAAGAGACCATGTAACTTCATTGCAAAGCCATGTACAGAAAGCAAGGACTACGTAATTGGATGCAGCGATCCACACAGGTATGTGTCATCTCTCCCATCTTAGTTCATTGTATCTCTAGAAGCATATCTCTCTTTACAAAAAAATAAAATAATTTATAACTATAATTCTACGCATTAAATTCTTTTGCATCCCTTTTGATGAGGATTATGCAATCCACATATGGGCAATTCAAACTGCATGAGACTGAAGCATATATGGTAAATTGTAAATTGATGAATATGGTAAATAGTAAAATGATAAAATGCATATAGTCCAATGAATTAGATTTGATTTTGGCTAGAATAGTTGCCAAGATATTCTAAAAAAATCTTGTAAATTGAAAAAATGCATATTGTCCCATGAATTAGATTTGATGTTCTATATCGTGTCTACCAACATATTCTAAAGAAATCTTTCTAGCTAAGAAAGGGTGTGTACTCCAGTGTGATGAAAAAAAAACAACCTGAAAATGAACTAAGGAAACAAAAAAAAATAGTAACTAAGACCCTTATCTCTGACTTTTTCAAGAAAATGGGGTTATATCAATTGCAAAGTTACAGTTACTCCATCCTTGGTAACTTCCATTGATTTCAATATTTTCAGTGTGTGAACATGAACCTTCATTAAACTGGTGTTGCTGACGAGGAAATTGCATGCACTTGTCTGTTGAACGAAAGGGACCTGCATTTCTCTATTTAAAGAGGAAATCCAATTAATAATAGTTGGTGTGCCAACTATCGATTCATTATCCGCACAAGTGCTACACAGGTTTCGTTCCCATTCACAATTCACAGGCTGTGTTCCCATGCACAATCTGCTTCATTGGGAAAAACGTTGTGCCGTTTGATGTCAAATGAACATTGTTTAGACAACTTAATCTACTCTTTTTAAGACCTCAAAAAACTATATACAACACAACATATTGTTCTTCTTGATTAAGCTTCATTATGTGTTGATCTTTCGTTCTCGGAATTCCAACCATTGTTTGGACATTGCTAGTCAAAATAAACATAACTGAGACTCCTAGCTACCGGCGGCAACCTAATGCACACAATTCCATGATGACTACAAACTCCTAACTAACATGGAATAACTGTATAATCAGTTTATATTAAACAATTTTTAATCAATTATATGACATAACTATTTACAATATAAATGTGTTGTATTTGATATAATTATTTACAAAACTTTTACGATTCAATTATTTAATTATTGATATGAATTAGCAATATTTAAAAGTAAGATTGAAACTAATAAATGTATAATTATAAGCATTAACATAACCACATTAGTAAATTGGTTGATATAGACATATAGGTGTTATTAATTCAAACAAAATTTCAAAGAATCATAAGTAATCACTTATTTTCTTAAGGTCCGATAGACCAATTAGGTCTTAGTAAAGGTTAATCATCATCATCATCATATTAATAGGTCATTTGTTTTGTAAAATTTTGTAAATTTATCAAAAATTTAACCTTTAAATTTAGAGTTATTTTTCAATATGGTTTGAATGGAGGAATTCTCTTCATGGATTTCTTGAAATAAACCTCAAATTGACTACAAAATTCACTAAAATTTTATTTTTCAATGCTCACTTTCATAGGTTTTCATAATTTTCTATAATGTGGTTGGTGTTTGGAGTTTGGAAGTTAAAAGTGTTTCGTTTCTTTTTCAAATTTCACTCAAATTTTATTTTTCAAGTGCTCATTTTCATGGATTTTCATAATTTTCTATACTGTGGTTGTTGTTTGGAGTTTGAGTGTTAAAAGTGTTTATTTTCTGTTTCAAATTTCTCTCTGAATTGGAAAAAAATAAATTTCATTTGGTTTTAAATTGTTTATTTCAAAACTTTAAATCTTTTTCAAATTTAATGAATCTTTCAAAACTTTGACTTAAAAATTAAGTCAAATTTTACTTTTCAAGAGTTTTGGATGTACTTAATTATTGCATCATATTCCTAAATTTTCTAAATCTCATATATATATATATAAGTCTAAAAGTTTTACCAAATGACTCTTTTTGGACAATATTTTTTGGGGACATTTGCCAAGGGGTTTTTCATCATTTTGAGTCAATATTTACATTCAAAAATGGATTTTATGTAACAAAAATTAGTGATTTCATGCAAATTTATATTGTGAATTTCAGCAAAAAAAAAAAATGATTTCTTAGAACAGTGAAAAAAAACCTATATAAAATGTAATAAATTAATAAGCACTTTAACTTTAATATTTTATAAAACAAAAATTTATATAAAATGCAAAGAATTTGTGAGATATTTGAAATTAGAATTTACTCAAACTTTATTTTTCCTCACTCTTCTAATGCACCTCACTTAGATGTTTGTCAATTTTATTAAACAAAAAAAATGGGATACACCAATGAAGAAAACAACCAACATCAAACATGTGCATATACAAGGAAGATTGCATTTCACTTTAGTTTTACATTGTTGTCATTTTAGAGGTGTTACCTTGATATAAAAAGTATATTTTGTAATAAAATTATTAAAATAAAGTAATTAATTGTGAAATTTTGATTTTAAAAATATTTTTTAAATAAATAAATAAATCTTAATATTAAAATAAAACCCTGGAAATAAAAAACTAAAAAGACAAAACCTTAAACATTAAAAAAAAAAAATTTGTTGCCAAAACAATGACAACCCTAAACATAAACCTAACTCCAAAACAATGAAAACTACCTATCAAACAATATCCAAAACATATAACAAACCATGAGCTCCTAGCATTTGTGAGAGCCTACTGGAGATCTATATTACACACCCTCTGAAAACAGCTCCTCTTGAACTAATTGTTCTTGTGAGTGTAGAGAGTTGATATATATAAATCCACCTAGGAATGGAATTGATATAAATATTAAATATAATAGTATTGGGAGAGTTCAGCCCAAAGAACAAATTCAATCTATAATTAATTTGAATTTTCAATTAATGAAACCTAGAAGGAGGATCATATGTAACTTGTTGCAGCCTAGAAAATTTTAATGCACCTTCTGATTTTTCTCTCTTCACTCTTCTGGCCTGCATTTCAAGGTGTGTTCATGGAAAAAATCTATTCGACTATATTCAACTGAATGATTAGTGATCTAATCCTATTTTACCCAGACACTTTGATCTATTAGTGATCTATTAGTGATCTATTCAATGATTAGTGATCTATTAGTGATCTAATCTATTCTTGCGAGGCTATGAGTGTCAGTAGCCAGACACTTTGTAGAAGGGGAGTATGATCGTGGCAATCGGCTTTTGGTCCGCAATGTTGCAGATAACCTCACGGTCATGGGTTTTTGGAGATATCACGGTCATGGGTTTCACTACCAGTTTACTCAGCTGCCAATATGCCTCAAACACACATCCTTGTAGTTTCATCTTATAGCGAGTAGGATTTCTTGATTATTCGTCTTCGTTCCTTGGTGAAGTATTAAACACTTGTTAAATGTGGCATCTCCTCCTTTTCAACTAAACGCGTGACATGTAAGGATTCAATCTTACATAAAAACCAAAATGAAACCTTTGCCATGAAACGCCTCTTAGCCACTAAAAATATTCTATCCCTATTTAATCTTGTTCATAAAAAAAATCATTAGGTATTAAAATTTACCCTTAATAAAAGATACTAGTTCATTTATGGATTTTCATATTATCAAATTATCCTTTGCATCTCTACAAAAAAATATATATATAATGTAATACATAATGAGAAATTTTTCTTCAAAATGAGAAAAATTGGCAAGATATCACTTAAACTTTCGAAATCGTTTTAACCTCCCACTTGTGGTGCTATGATGGAAGTCGTCTCACTAAATTCATGGCCAAATTTTCTATGGCTACCTCTAATTCCTTTTTAATCTCTAGTAGGAAGTCAAGTTTCAAGTCAAGTTTCAGATTGCTTTCTTAAAGTATCTATGTATTCTTATTTGTGGATTAGATAATCATTCAATTAAAACAATATAACACTCTAACAAATGATTCAATCTATTATCTATTGAAATAAATTTTCATTAGGTGATAGGATGGTTATTAGATGAAAGATTTTTGTTATTTTTGAGTTAAGTGTCTTTAAGATGAGTTTTAGACTTGTGTTTTCAAGAAATAAGTGGTCTGTACTTTGAATGTAAAAAATGCCAAAAATCAGATTTCGGTAGCTAAGGGTCAATTTTTTATGTGCTATAATCTATCGAAAGTTGCAGCTTTCGGCAGCTAAGGATGCTCTGTTTTGGTCATGTTAGCTGTCGAAAGTGCATAAATTTTCCAGAATTCACAGAAAGTCAAAATTTGACTTGGATAGAGTGTATTTAGGAGAAGATGATGACTACTACTGAAAGATATTATCAAATATCATCCATGTGTGTAGGTGGAACTTCATTTCATCAATAGAAACATTCTAGGAATCAAATCCTAAAATCTAGGAATATGACTAGATTTGGAAATCTGGATTTTCCTATTTTAGTCACTTTCTTTGGAGACAGATTCTGATAATACTGAAAGGTATTTTTGGAAAGTGGGAGTTTTTTTACAAGCACGAGCTCCTCTTCAAAAACCTCTCTTAGTTTTCCAAAATCTGTTTTAATTTGAGAGATATAGGTCAATATTTGAGCAGCATATTTCAAGAAATTTTTGTCTTTTCCAGCCACCTCACAAATTTGAATTCGAGATAGGAAAAGAGGTTATTAGATCCATCTTTTGAAGATCTTGAAACTAATTTGTTAAATTTATTTAAGCTCATAGATGCAATAGTGGTATGGGGTTCAACTTTGTGGACTCGTTCATACATTGTACTCTCAAGCTTCTCATTTTCATATTAGTAATACAAGCTTATTTTGCCATTACTTGTTCATATTTTCATCTTCTTATATATTTTGTACTTGCACTTGGATATTATGTTCATGTTGTTCTTGTTTATCTAATGCCTGATAACTGTCATCTTATCATTTCATTTATGAGTTAGAATTGCAAGTATTCTTTACTTATTGTAATTGGCCATTCATATATACCTTTATGTATGATTTTGTTGGTATAATAAGGATTCTCCACACATCCATTTATTTACAAACTCTCTGAACAATAGGGGTTGAAATCCTTGATCCTTATGAGAGTGTTTATGCATGTCTTCAGTGAGTGAGGTCTGATTTACTCATCCGACCTGATCCATTTGAGTTAATCATTGAGATATTAGTTAAGTTACTAGGCATCTTTGAGCTACAACCTAGAAGAACTCCTGGACTGATAACAAATTGGCGTCGTTGCTAGGGAGAGGAGATTGAATCAAGCTTCTCGGGGAGACAACATAGATATAACTTTGATGATATACAAATTTTGGACATTATTTCGGTTGTGATCATCTATCTGGTGACTCCATGAAGGATAGATTTAGTGGCAACTCCACAATATTCAAATGTCAAAAGCATTTGCTGCTCTTTTGGCTCGGAGGTTTGCACCTCTCAACTTCTCTTATGTTCTTGGTTTCCCACATCGAGTACCTAATATGTCAGAATGGGGATATTTTCTTTCTATCTTCAGAGAGGGGAAAGAAGACAATCATGGAGAACACCTCATCAAGTTTCATGAGTGCATGGATCTACTAGATCTACAACATCAAGATGTTTGTATGAAGATGTTCATGTATTCATTGTACGGTTATGCACATGGGTGGTATTTCTCTTTACCTCCTTCTAACATTTCATCCTTGAAACACTTCCACAAATTATTCAATGAACACTCCAAAAGGTACTTTTCAGATGAGTTCTTATTTGATAATTGTTGTGAAGAATATGACCTACATCATAAGGTTGAAGATGTAAATAGAGAAGAATATTTCCCTCATAATCTCCATCATCTCTCTAATGATCTTCACGATCATATGTTTTTCCTTAAACATGAATTAGATAGAAGTAATGAAGAAGTTGAAGGCTNTAGTTATGAATCATGAGGATCATTTTTTTGTTGGTCAAAGGTTGATTGAAATCAGTAAGAGTATCCCACAGTTTTCGGATTTACAGATCAAGGAAATATGCAGTAGACATGAGGAGGTAGATTTACAGAGATCATCCATAAACATAGAGAAACAACAAGAAGATTGTCTTTCTTCTTATGTACCTTTTATTTCAAATTTTGATGGAATGGCTAATGATGATGAGGAAAAAGGTGATGTTATTTCATATTTGTTTCGAATCCCTATTGTTGATAACTCTATGCAAGAATATTCATCTATGTCATTAGAATTTTATCCTGATGTTCCCATATTTGACAAATATAGTGATGAGGAAGAAGATTTTAAGGTTTGTGGGGGCTTGTTGACAAGAAGAATTTCATCTAGTTCTACTTTTCAGCAAAGAGATGATCATAAATGTATGCATGTTGCAGTTTATGATAGTTATGAATTTGTTGATCTAAACTCGAATGAAGATCTTTCTAGTTTTGACATATCTTCCAAAGAGGTCATTATTGGAGAGGGTGATCAGAAATTTTTTCATGATACATATTTTCATACTCATCTTTCACTTGATCATTACCAAGACAATGATGTAGAAGATCAAGAACATACCTTTTCTTTTCTCTCAGAAATTGTCAGTTGTAATGGACCAACACATCAGAGTGGCAGATCCAAGTCGCAGACACATGGTAGGAGAAAATATACATATGATAAGTCAAAGGTTTTGAGACAGCATGATTGTGATCTTGGTTTCAAAGATCCATTTCCAGCCTTACTGGAGTCTTATCTTTCAGGCTCTTTTTCAGTTTTCATATTTTATCATATCACTTGCATTTGACAGAAAATGAGATCTTCTGAAACAATTTGTATGGTCACTGTTATGCTTTTATTATTACCTTGTAATCAGTGGCAGAAAATGGATTCTTTCAGACAAGAAGTTACTTGAATGGTTGTTATGGAAGTCTTCATTTACTTAACCAAGTTGCAAATTTGGCTAGAGTAGGGTAGCATAGGAAATAAATCTCGCTTCCCGAGCACTTGTATTCTTTTAAGTTATTCAGCAGCAATAACAGTTAGTTTGTTGTAATAAATGTAGGTCTTGAAAGTTTTCAAAAAGTGGTAGTACTGTTGACTCCATGCCCAATGGAACTGCAAGTTCAAATATTTCCATTTGTAAATATCATTTCCTTTTTGTTGGTTTTTGTAAAATAACTCCTTGCCCATTGGAACATTAGAGATTAGGTTCTAAATTTTGTTTTTCCAGGAAAAGCATCAGATCCGTGGTTCTTGAAACCTGACAAGGAGTCTTTCACCCCAAATAGGAGCCATATGTTATCTCCTGAAATAAATTTTCATTAGGTGATAGGATGGTCATTAGATGAAATATTTTTGTTATTTTTGAGTTAAGTGTCTTTAAGATGAGTTTTAGACTTGTCTTTTCAAGAAATAAGTGGTATGTACTTTGAATGTAAAAAATGCCAAAAATCAACTTTCGGCAGCTAAGGGTCAATTTTTTATGTGTTTTAAGCTACCGAAAGTTTTATCTTTCGACAACTAAGGATGCTCTATTTTGGTCCTATTAGATGCCGAAAGTGCAGAAATTTTCCAGAATTCACAAAAAGTCAAAAATCGACTTGGCTGGAGTGTATTTAGGAGCATATGATGACTATTACCCAAATATATTATAAAATATCATCCATGAGTGCAGGGGGGACTTCATTTCATCAATAGAAACATTCTAGGAATCAAATCCTAAAATGTAGGAATATGAGTAGATTTGGAAATTTGGATTTTCCTAGTTTAGTCAGTTTCTTTGGAGACGGATTTTGATAATATGGAAAGGTATTTTTTGGAAAGCGAAAGATTTTTTTTACAATAACGAGCTCCTCTTCAAAAAACTCTCTCATTGTTCCAAAATCTATTTTTATTTGAGATATATAGGTCAATATTTGAGAAGCATATTTCCATAAATTTTTGTCTTTTCCAGCCACCTCACAAATTTGAATTTGAGATAGGAAAAGAGGTTATTACATCCATCTTTTCAGGATCTTGAAACTAATTTGTAAATCTTATTTAAGCTCATAGATGCAAGAGTGATATGGGGTTAAACTTTGGAGATTCTTTCATACATTGTACTCTCAATCTTCTCATTTTCATATTAGTAATACAAGCTTCGTTTTCCATTACTTGTTCAGATTTTCATCTTCTTATCTATTTTTTACTTGCACTTGGATATTATGTTCATGTTGTACTTGTTTGTCTAATGCCTGATAACTGTCATATTATCATTGCATTGATGAGTTAGAATTGAAAGTATTCTTTACTTATTGTAATTGACCATTCATATATACCTTTATGTATGATTTTGCTGGTATAATAAGGATTCTCCACACATCCATTTATTTGCAAACTCTATGAACAACAGTGGTTGAAAGACTTGATCCATCTAAGTGTGTTTATGGATGTCTTGAGTGAGTGAGGTTTGATTTAGTCATCTAACTTGATCCATTTGAGTTAATCGTTGAGATATTAGTTAAGTTACCGGGATTCTTTGAGCTACAACCTAGAAGAACTCTTGGAGTGATAACACAATCACTTTTTTTTTTTTGGATGGAAGAGTTCAGGAATAGGGCTCTACAACAACGTTCTTCATGCTCAGATCTGCAACATCATTTATGAACCTTCTCTGACTCCCTTGGTATGGACTGACTGTCTCATCCCTCCTACACTAACCACCTCAAAAGAATGGGAGAAGAATGGGGGCGAAATCCCCCTCCTACCGAAAAATTTCTGCCAACGATTTGGAAAACTTGCAAGCATGCCAACCATCCTTTGATCCGCCATCGCACTTATGAGAACAATACATGAAGGAAGATATGGAAATAAGAAAATAATCGAACATGGAGGCTAAGTCCTCGCATCCAAAAGTAGCTCGGGTCTGGATACCCGGAAAATGCATCCCCCAAGCCCCGGTTGCACCCAAGTACGTCATCAAAACTATGAGGATAGGGGAGCATACAGAGTTCATGTGAGACCATGCCCTCATAGGAAAATTCATGGGTCTCTAGCCCATAGAAAAATACCTATCTCGTTGGATGAAGGCGTGGTGGAACCCCAAGGGACATTATGAGCTTCATCTTAGATCCAAAGGTTTCTTTACAATAATATTCTACAGGATGGAGGATAAGAACAGGATATTTGAAGGGCGGCCATATTTATACAACTCGGTTGGCCTCTACCTATGTTTCTAGACAGACCACTTCTGCCCAGAAGATGAAAACTTCTCATATGCACTAGTATGGATTTGCCTCTATTCCCTACCCCAAGAGTTCTGGTTAGAGGAAATTTTACTGGGCATAGGCAACACCCTCGGTAAATATGTCAAATATTTCAAAGCTACCAAACAAAGAAAATACACCACTTATGCTAGGATATGTGTTTATATGAACATATCCAAAGCTCTCCCAAGCACAGTTTCTTTAGAATACCAAGATGAGCAATGGGCCCAAACAATAGACTATGAACACATCCCTTTTAGATGTCAAAAATTTCATGAACATGGACACCTTTTCATAGACTTCCCTCTCAATGCCTCCCCTAGGAAGGAAGTTGAAGAGAAACCAAAGGAATGATTTAATCAGGTTCAAAATTGAAGGAGACAAGCGCAGAAGAAGCCCACAACCATCAACAGAAAAAAAAAACCCAACTAATAACTCTTTTGAATCCCTCAATTGCCTCCAAGAAACAGAAGAGGTGGAAAACACCCACAAGACCGTGGGGAAATATCCCAACAAGTACAAGGAAGATCAGTTTGCATAAAAGGATCAAACCCTATCAAACCAAGAAGATCCACAGACTCACCTAGTCTCAGGGAAAGAACCAGAAAGAGAGAAAGATATAATCATGGAAATGGATGAGAAATACCTAGCGTAAATTGACCTAGATAGGTTAGAAGAAGCACTCAACAAGGAGGATCTCCAAAACCTACCAGAGAACCAACTCAGGAAATTCCACAAAGTATTTTTGGACTCATCAACAAGGGATACATCTAGGTTGGGTATCAACATAGACCCAAACCAAGATCCAAGAAAACACCTAAAAGAAAACAAATGAAGTGGCAGAGAATCGGTTCATAAGATAATAAAGGAGGCAGGAAACTATATGATCAACTTGGGACAGATTCACAGGATTTCAGAGATCTCCTTTTCCCACCACCAAATTGTTAAATATGAAGATCCTCACCTAGAATATTAGATGCCTAAATGGAAGATCCAAACAAAGGATTCTTCGAAACTTCATCAAAATGGAACACCCTTATATATTCCTGATTCAAGAGACAAAATGTGCAGGGAAAACTAGAGAAGATATCATCAAAAGATGTTGGTGCAACTGTGAATCCTATCAAACAAACTCAAAAGGGGCTTCAAAAGGCCTGGCCATCCTTTGGAATCCTGCTACAGTCATCCTCGATCAAAGCCTCTCCACTCCATGCACCATCACAGCGCACTATAGAGCCATTGGTTCAGACAAGGAAAGACAAAGACCTATTTCTTCAGAGCCTGGCTTATTTAGGCTCCTTAGGGGAGGGAAAGTGATGGATAATAGGAGGTGACTTCAACATGATTCTCACATTGGAGGAAAATCAAGGGGGAAAATATCTCCTGGAGCATGATAGCACTAAATTCCAGTAACTCATAGAGAACCTTAGACTGGTAGACATTGAGAATAGAAATGGCACCTACACCTAGACCGACAAAAGATCAAGAAACCACCAAATCACTTGCAGTCTTGGTCGCTTCCTCATCTCATAAACTATCCTATTGGAAGGCCCCGTAGTAGAATCCAACATCCTCTCGAGGGAAGGTTCAAAAAACTGACCAGTTCAGCTTTGGGTTGATACTATTTCCACCCTCAAGCTTAAACCCTTCAGATTTGAAATTTTTTAGCTCTCCCATCCAGATTTCTAGGAGTTGGGCCATCACTGGTGGAGCACTACGGAAACACATATGGGAACCAAAATGTATTTCTTCCAACAAAAACTCAAACACTTCAAACAACATGTACGCAAATGGAACAAAGAGGTCTTTGGGAACATTTTTCAGGAGAGGAAATTACTGGAACAAAAGCTTGAGAGCCTCCAAGAACAATTCATTCAAGAAGGATACACAATCACCTAGCAGGAGGAGGAAAATTAACTCAAAATGAAACTAGAATAAAGTTACAAGAAAGAGAGATCATGTGGAGAAAAAAATCTAGGGTTCAATGACTCACCAAAGGAGAGAAGAGCACCAAATTATTCCATCGTTCTATGATCCACAGATGCATTATCAATCATTATGAAGACTCACAAGGTAACACCCTGTTAAATCATCAGGAAATAATGCATGAGCTAATAGATTTCTACAAGGAGCTCCTCTCTGAACCCCAAGTGGATCGCACCTCAACAATAGAGCGGGTGGTCCAAAACATCCCAACTATAATCACCCAGGAACAAAATGAGTTTCTCATGACACCAATAACCCAAGCAGAAGTGGATCAGACTATTCAAGAGTTACCTACAAGACAGGATCCAGGTCCATATGGTTTCACAACAGACTTCTTCCACTCGTATTGGCCAATGTTAAGGGAGAAAGTGTGGCATCTAGTGGAGGAATCATGCAGCTATGGAAAATTCCTTCCAGCACTAAATTCCACTTTCCTCACCCTAATACCCAAAGAAGAAAGAGTCAGAAACCCGAGGAACTTTAGACCAATAGCTCTTTGCAGCATGATCTACAAAATTATTTCCAAGGTCATAGATCTAATACTCAATCCTATTCTACCCTTCATCATCTGCAAGGAGCAATCAGGATACGTCGAAGGAAGGAAAATAATGTACAGTGTCATTCTTGTCCATGAAATCATTCACTCTTTCAAAATCACCCACACTCCAGGTATGCTTCTAAAACTTGACCTTTCAAAATCTTTTGATAAATTAAGATGGCAATATATGAAAGCGCTTCTATCGTCTTTCGGTTTCAACAGGGATTGGGTCTCCTGGATAATCAACCTCATATCCTTGACCTTCTTCTCAATCCTTGTCAATGGTGTCCCCTCCCAACCCTTCTCACCCTCAAGAGGGATAAGGAAAGGAGACCCTCTTCCCCCTTTTATTTTTGTCATAATGGATGAAGGACTAGGACGCTATATCAAGACCTCAATTCAAAATGGTTCCCTCCAAGGCTTCCCCCTTCACGGATTAGAACGGACAGCCTCCAATAGCCAATTTTTTTATGACAAGATATTAATGAATACCCCCACCATGCAAGAAGCAATAAAACTAAGCTCCATCCTCTCTAATTTCAGTGAAACCTTTGGCACCACCTTTAATCTGACCAAATCGCAGCTCTTCTTTTTCAATACTCCTTTGGAAATCCAACATCACCTTTCTCAAATTATGAATACCCTTATCTTCACTCTTCCCTCTCACTACATAGGACTCCCTCTCTCTGACTCATAAGCCATAAACATCTCCTGGGACTCCCTCCTACTCTCCATCATCAATCGTCTCAGCAACTAGACCTTTCATTCCCTCAACCTTCCAGCCATAATTTTTCTCTTAAAGTCATTCCTCCAGGCCATCCTAGCTTACCTCTTCTCAACCCTGGCTGCCCACAATCAGTTATAAAGAAAATCAGTAATGTGCAAAGAAACTTTCTTTGGCATGAACACATCCCAAACAAAAAATGGGCCTTAGTTAGTTGGGACAAAGTCTGCAAGCCTAGATCTTCAGGTAGTCTGGGCCTCCGAGACCCTAGTAAATTAAATAGCATCATGGGAGAAATAATTTGGTGGAGATGGCTCAAAAATCCAACATATATTTGGGAAAAACTATGAAAATGCCAATTTGCCCCAAATATGAACCAAAGACAACTTATAAGAATGCAGGGGAAAATTCAGGGCTCCAACAAATTGAATGTGACTTGAAAAAATTGACCACTAATATAGGAACATGTATTCTGGGAAGTACCCAATGGTCATAGTGCCCTATTCTAGATGGCTTCCTGACAGCAAATGCCACCCCTTCGATTGGAAGAAAATCTACAATCCTACGAAAATCACATTCAAGATCTTGCCACTCTCAAAGTGGTAGATCTGTGGACAGAAACCCCCAACGACTCTCCCTAGAAAAGATGGAAATCAACTCATGAGGAAATCCAAATGGCAATGAACTATGACCTGAAACAATTGAAACAAGCAAAAACCCAAAGGTGAATCAGGAAAATCAAATACCCATAGATTCTCACATGGGGATACACACCTCATGGAAACTTCACTCTCAAGGAGGGCTACACCCTACAAAATAATTTCCATAACCATAAAAAAAACAACATCTGGACAACAATATGGAAATCACAAATCTGGCCCAAAATCTCTACTTTCCTCTAGCTTATACTACATAACAAGATATTAACATGGGACAATCCCCAGAGATGAGGTTTCATTGGCCCCTCGATCTACCATATATGTCATCTCTAGGAAAAAACCATGGAGCACCTCCTAAATAATTGTCTACTCGGTGAGAAAATATGGAAGCAAGCCACGTAGCTCATGAGAAGAACCAATCAAGTTAAAAATAGCATCATTAGAACCATCAGGGAGTGGGGCTCCGGTCCCTTCAAAAGTCCTATCTTTAACAGAGCCTGGCAAGTCTTACTAGGCTTCATAGTGTCGAAAATATGGAAAAAGAGGAAAAAAAGAATCTTTCACTCTTAGCCATCTCCTCCTACCCTCCTATGGAATACAATCCTCTTGCATCTCCAAGAAACTATGATGCAGGAGCATCGCTCCATGTCACTCAGCCAGCCAGCTAGCCACGTCAGTGTGCATGCATTCAGATGCTGAAAGGGAGGCGCAGCCTCATTTGAATTTTGAATTGAATGTAATTGAATGCTTAGGCTGGTGAGCCATGAAAGCCATGCCTTTGTGCAGGCGGTAGATAGGATTGGCTTTAATGCTAGATCGGCTGAGATCTAGATCCAGATGTTGGACTAGACAACCATTGAATGTAATTTATTAGTGTAGGTATACCTGGAGGGAAGAGCTCAATGATCCCTCAGGTAAAAGAGATTTTGGAGATCTCATTTGGGGGAGTCAAGTAGAATGGTTGTATGAGAGAGCCAGAGAGAGCTCGAGGAACACCATTGTAAAATAAAGGCATTTTCCATTGTTAATATAACAGAGCAGTTTTTCCTACATTATTCTGTCTTATATGCATGTCTGTGTGTGTTCCATATTTATGCTGTGAATGTATACTATAGTTGTGCATTCTGTAGGAGTTTGTGTGATTTCAGGCTTGAGAGGTCTTTGAGGCTTCATACTAAGAGGGTGTGACAAAACGCTGAGGGTTCTGAGAGCCGTGCACAAAGGAGGCATTTCTGAACGTTGCGGGTTCAAACAAAGACGTGGTGAGGCACAGAAGCTGAAGTCAACAACTCAGAAGAAGAATACCTGTGAGGTTGTTGAACACCTCATGAGGTAAGGCTGTGTAGCTGAAACACAGTTGCAGATAGAATCACTGAGGATTTTGTAGGAGATCTGCCAGGTGGGCATTGAGCGTAAGCACGAGGTGCTGAAGGAATAACTCTATTGAGAGTTTGAATATAGAAGTCAGAATCTCTGAGGAGTTCTGAGAAGCTCTGCCAGGTGGGCATTGAGCGTGTGTGTGCAAGGAGTGCACAGAAGAAGGAACTCTGTTGTGAGTTCAGAAGACCAGAATCACTGAGGATTCTGAGAACATCTGCCAGGAGGGCATTGAGCATGTGTACAGTGGTGCATAGGAGAAGATACTCTGCCAGGAGGGCATCGAGAAAGTGTGCAAACGACACAGGAGAAGAGAACTCTTTGAGTTCTGAAAGTCAGAGGAAGAATCCATTGAGG
>JASDQU010736673.1:441204-488455 GCA_032191745.1 Picea mariana | reverse complement strand
CATCGGAGCAGAGCAAGGAACAATAGAGATTAAAGGAGAGCGTTCATAAGGTATGTCCACCATCCATTTCTCTTAGTTCATTCAATAACTAGATCTAGGGAAAGAGTAGTATTCTGTCACGTTTTGTTCCAGATCCAGGTGGATCTGGGGAGATTGGTCTGTGTCCGCACTCACGAATTTATCCTTAAACAGTGAAGCTCTCAACTTGTAATTAATATCTCCAACAGTTATGCCCATATAAATCATTGAAGAAAATGTTCACTCTACCCATATAACACATTGAAGTAAATGATCACACTGCAAGTCATAATAGATCTAGCCCAATGGTTCCATGCGTGAGCTATGATTTCATCTTTCTCTGCACATATACAGTTATGCAAATATAGCTCATTGAAGAAAATGTTCACTCTACCTATATAACACATTGAGGTAAATTCTCACATAGTGAGTCATAGTAGATCTGGCCTACTAGTTCCATGCGTGAGCTGTGAGCAATTTAATCTTGCTATGCACATATAACTCATTAAATCAAATGCTCACTCTCCCATATAATTCATTGAAGCAAATTCTAACTCGGCGAGTCCCCAACATAGTATATTTGGATATCTATTATGTCACATCAAATACTTTGTTCATAAGGGGATCAATTCATAGAAGAGAGAATGCAATTGGTGTAGAATATCCTCACTTTCAAACACTAGCAGAAATAGAAATTGATACAGCAACCATTGCACTATTAACTCACACAAAAAAATAGTTTGTATTGCACACTCACACAGATACATTACATATATATATAGTTGGAGTGAGATCCAACTAATTCTAGTCTTGGAGATTTAGGTTGAGAGGATATCTCAGCAGTCTCCTACCAAACCTCACGCCAATTCCCAAACTTAACACACAACATTAATGTGAGCATTATCTCTAACACCCCTCTTTAATGCTTACATTAAAAAAACTTACAATACTCAAATCATGATTACAAAATTTGCCATATGTCTTTGTCTGACTGGTCCTCATACGCACTTACATCCATTGTTGAACTTCATACACACACTCATTTTCTCCCATCATCTTCGAGCTACCACTTCATACAACACAGATAAAACTGCTTCCGACCATCTTTGACATTCTTTGTAAACCGACGCTTCTCGACTTCCCGAAGGACAATCTTGATACTGAACCATCCTATGGATACACGTACCTTGAAGAGGAAATTTCAACAGTTATAGGAGAATGATCTATATATTGAATGTCTTCAGTGGTCAGTTTCACAACTTGACCTCATAAGAGTAACCTGTAACTAAATCTCCTGGAGCATGGAGGGTCACATCAACATATAACAAACTTGGACATAATTAAATTAATGATTTGTTCTCATGCCATGGAGAACCACATTTTAAAATTATGCTAGTACATTTTATAATTGGTTCTTCATACTATATTTTACAAACACTATACTATATATGCTAATTTGTATTAACACAAATTAAATAAAATATCTTCCTATTGTCGCCCAATTCCTGTGATGCATGCAAAACATGAAGTCATTGTTTTATGTATATACTGGCAAATGAGATTTCATTTTCAACCACCTGTATCAATGCCAAAGCAGATCCGATGTTAATAAACATGTTCTACAAGCATCAACAGATCTGGTAAGCAGTCATTGGTTGCTACGGAATGAGCAGGCTACAAGCTTCCAAATCTTAAAGACGTGAGGTGAGCCCAGGTGACATGATAGATCTCTTTTCTTCCACTGAGTTGTCAGTGATCAACTAATGCAGAGGCATCTCAGCTCTCACAGTTTGATCAACGAATATCTGTGCAATTTTTTATCTCATGTCTCTTCTCACAGCAGAACATCGCACACAGAAAAATAACTTTACACATAACAACTGCTCTCGTTCAAAACACACTCCCACACATATTTACAGTGAATCCTCTTCAATGGCTATTGCATATTCATGGTCACTCCTGTGAGAGATTAAGCCCATCCAAGCTCCGATACCAAAATAGAAATTGATAGAGCAGCCATTGCACTATTAACTCACACAAAATAATAGTGTGTATTGCATACTCACACAGATACATTACATGTATATATAGTTGGAGTGAGATATAACTAATTCTAATCTTAGAGATTTAAGTTGAAAAAATATCTCAACAGTCTCCTATCTCTAACAAGAAGTCCTCACTAATCTACACTAATCTATCTGTGCCATCAAAAATCCATTATCAAGAGACCATGTAACTTCATTGCAAAGCCATGTACAGAAAGCAAGGACTACGTAACTGGATGCAGCGATCCACACAGGTATGTGTCGTCTCTCCCGTCTTAGTTCATTGTATCGCTAGAAGCATTTCTCTCTTTACAAAAAAATAAAAGAATTTATAACTATAATTCTACGCATGAAATTCTTTTGCGTCCCTTTTGATGAGGATTATGCAATCCACATATGGGCAATTCAAATTGCATGAGGATTATGCAACCATCCATCAATCCACAGATGGGCAATTAAAATTGCATCAACTACTGAAGCATATATGGTAAATTGTAAATTGATGAATATGGTAAATAGTAAAATGTTAAAATGCATATAGTCCCATGAATTAGATTTGATCTTGGCTAAAATAGCTGCCAAGATATTCTAAAGAAATCTTGTAAATTGATAAAATGCATATTGTTCCATGAATTAGATTTCATGTTGGATATCGTGTTTGCCAACATATTCTAAAGAAATCTTGCTAGCTAAGAAAGGGTGTGTACTCCAGTGTGATGAAGAAAAAACAACCTGAAAATGAACTAAGGAAACAAAAAAAAATAGTAACTAAGACCCTTATCTCTGACTTTTTCAAGAAAATGGGGTTATATCAATTGCAAAGTTACAGTTACTCCATCCTTGGTAACTTCCATTGCTTTCAATATTTTCAGTGTGTGAACATCACCCTTCATTAAACTGGTGTACTTGTTGACGGGGAAATTGCATGCACTTGTCTGTTGAACGAAAGGGACCTGCATTTCTCTATTTAAAGAGGAAATCCAATTAATAATAGTTGGCGTGCCAACTATCGATTCATTATCTGCACAAGTGTTACACAGGTTTCGTTCCCATTCACAATTCCTCACAATTCACAGGCTGTGTTCCCATGCACAATCCGCTTCAATGGGAAAAATGTTGTGGCGTTTGATGTTAGGCTAAACATAGTTTAGCCAACTTAATCTACTCTTTTTAAGACCTCAAAAAACTGTATACAACACAACATATTGTTCTTCTTGATTAAGCTTCATTATGTGTTGATCTTTCGCTCTCGGAATTCCAACCATTGTTTGGACATTGCTAGTCAAAATAAACATAACTGAGACTCCTAGCTACCTGGCGGCGACCTAATGCACACAATTCCATCATGACTACAGACTCCTAATTGACATGGAATAACTGTATAATCAGTTTATATTAAACAATTTTTAATCAATTATATGACATAACTATTTACTATATAAATGTGTTGTATTTGATATAATTATTTACAAAACTTTTACGATTCAATTATTTAATTATTGACATGAATTAGCAATATTTAAAAGTAAGATTGAAACTAATAAATTTATAATTATAAACACTAACATAACCACATTAGTAAAGTGGTTGATATAGACATATAGGTGTTATTAATTCAAACAAAATTCCAAAGAATCACAAGTAATCACTTATCTTCTTAAAGTTCGATAGACCAATTAGGTCTTAGTAAAGGTTAATCATCATCATCATATTAATAAGTCATTTTTTTCTAAAATTTTGTAAATTTATAAAAAATTTAACCTTTAAATTTAGAGTTATTTTTCAATATGGTTTGAATGGAGAAACTCTCTTCATGGATTTCTTGAAATAAACCTCAGATTGACCACAAAATTCACTAAAATTGTATTTTTCAATGCTCACTTTCATGGGTTTTCATAATTTTCTATAATGTGGTTGGTGTTTGGAGTTTGGGAGTTAAAAGTGTTTGGTTTTTCTTTCAAATTTCACTCAAATTTTATTTTTCAAGTGCTCACTTTCATGGATTTTCATAATTTTCTATAATGTGGTTGTTGTTTGGAGTTTGGGAGTTAAAAGTGTTTATTTTCTGTTTCAAATTTCTTTCTGAATTGGAAAAAAATAAATTTTATTTGGTTCTAAATTGTTTATTTCAAAACTTTAAACCTTTTTCAAATTTAATGAATCTTTCAAAACTTTGACTTAAAAATTAAGTCAAATTTTACTTTTCAATAGTTTTGAATGTACTTAATCATTGCATTATATTCCTAAATTTTCTAAATCTCAAATATATATATATATTAGTCTAAAAGTGTTATCAAATGACTCTTTTTGGAGAATGTTTTTGCGGACATTTGCCAAGGGGTTTTTCATCATTCTGAGTCAATTTTTACATTCAGAAATGGATTTTACAAAACAAAAATTAGTGATTTCATGCAAATTTATATTATGAATTCCAGCAAAAAAAATGATTTCTTAGAATAGTTAAAAAAAACCTATATAAAATATAATGAATTAATAAACACTTTAACTTTAATATTTTATAAAACTAAAATTTATATAAAATGCAAAGAATTTGTGAGATATTTGAAATTGGAATTTACTCAAACTTTATTTTTTCTCACTCTTCTAATGCACCTCACTTAGATGTTTGTCAATTTTATTAAACAAAAAAAATGGGATACACCAATGAAGCAAACAACCAACATCAAACATGTGCATATACAAGAAAGATTGCATTTCACTTTAGTTTTACATGGTTGTCATTTTAGAGGTGTTACCTTGATAGAAAAAAATATATTTTGTAATAAAATTATTAAAATAAAGTAATTAATTGTGAAATTTTGATTTTAAAAATATTTTTTAAATAAATAAATAAATCTTAATATTAAAATAAAACCCTGGAGATAAAAAACTAAAAAGACAAAACCCTAAACATAAAAAAAAAATAAAAAATTGTTGCCAAAATAATGGCAACCCTAAACATAAACCTAACTCCAAAACAATGAAAACTACCTATCAAACAATATCCAAAACATATAACAAACCATGAGCTCCTCGAGCATTTGTGAGAGCCTACTGGAGATCTATATTACACACCTTCTGAAAACGGCTCCTCTTGAACTAATTGTTCCTGTAAGTGTAGAGAGTTGATATATATAAATCCACCTAGGAATGGAATTGATCTAAATATTAAATATAATAGTATTGGGAGAGTTCAGCCCAAAGAACAAATTCAATCTATAATTAATTTGAATTTTCAATTAATGAAACCTAGAAGGAGGATCATATGTAACTTGTTGCAGCCTGGAAAATTTTAATGCACCTTCTGATTTTTCTCTCTTCACTCTTCTGGCCTGCATTTCAAGGCGTGTTCATGGAAAAAATCTATTCGACTGTATTCAACTGAATGATTAGTGATCTAATCCTATTTTACCCTTTCTTGCGAGGCTATGAGTGTCAGTAGCCAGACACTTTGTAGAAGGGGAGTATGATCGTGGCAATCGGCTTTTGGTCCGCAATGTTGCAGAGAACCTCACGGTCATGAATTTTTGGAGATATCACGGTCATGGGTTTCACTACCAGTTTACTCAGCTGCCTATATGCCTCAAACACACATCCTTGTAGTTCCGTCTTATAGCGAGTAGGATTTCTTGATTATTCGTCTTCGTTCCTTGGTGAAGTATGAAACACTTGATAAATGTGGCATCTCCTCCTTTTCAACTAAACGCGTGACATGTAAGGATTCAATCTTACATAAAAACCAAAATGAAACCTTTGCCATGAAACGCCTCTTAGCCACTAAAAATATTCTATCCCTATTTAATCTTGCTCATAAAAAAATTCATTAGGTATTAAAATTTACCCTTAATAAAAGATAATAGTTCATTTATGGATTTTCATATTATCAAATTATCCTTTGCATCTCTACAAAAAAATATATATAATGTAATACATAATGAGAAATTTGTCTCAAGAATGAAAATTTTTGGCAAGATATCACTTAAACTTTCGAAATCATTTTAACCTCCCACTTGTGGTGCTGGTGCTATGATGGAAGTCGTCTCACCAAATTCATGGCCAAATTTTCTATGGCTACCTCTAATTCCTTTTTAATCTCTAGTAGGAAATCAAGTTTCAAGTCAAGTTTTAGATTGCTTTCTTGAAGTATCTATGCATTCTTATTTGTGGATTAGATAATCATTCAATTAAAACAATATAACACTCTAACAAATGATTCAATCTATTATCTACTGAAATAAATTGTCATTAGGAGATAGGATGGTTATTAGATGAAAGATTTTTGTTATTTTTGAGTTAAGTGTCTTTAAGATGAGTTTTAGATTTGTGCTTTCAAGAAATAAGTGGTATGTACTTTAAATGTAAAAAATGCCAAAAATTAGCTTTTGGTAGCTAAGGGTCAATTTTTTATGTGCTATAATCTGTCGAAAGTTGCAGCTTTCGACAGCTAAGGATGAATTCACAGAAAGTGCATAAATTTTCCATAATTCACAGAAAGTCAAAATTCGACTTGGCTAGAGTGTATTTAGGAGCAGATGATGACTACTACCCAAATATATTATCAAATATCATCCATGAGTGCAGGTGTAACTTCATTTCATCAATAGAAACTTTCTAGGAATCAAATCCTAAAATGTAGGAATATGACTAGATTTGGAGATCTGGATTTTCCTATTTTAGTCACTTTCTTTGGAGACAGATTCTGATAATACTGAAAGGTATTTTTGGAAAGTGTGAGTTTTTTTACAAGCACGAGCTCCTCTTCAAACACCTCTCTCAGTTTTCCAAAATCTGTTTTAATTTGAGAGATATAGGTCAATATTTGAGCAACATATTTCAAGAAATTTTTGTCTTTTCCAACCACCTCACAAATTTGAATTTGAGATAGGAAAAGAGGTTATTAGATCCATCTTTTGAAGATATTGAAACTAATTTGTAAAATTTATTTAAGCTCATAGATGCAAGAGTGGCATGGGGTTCAACTTTGGGGACTCTTTCATACATTGTACTCTCAAGCTTCTCATTTTCATATCAGTAATACAAGCTTCTTTTTCCATTACTTGTTCATATTTTCATCTTCTTATATATTTTGTACTTGCACTTGGATATTATGTTCATGTTGTTCATGTTTTTCTAATGCCTGACAACTATCATCTTATCATTTTGTTTATGAGTTAGAATTGCAAGTATTCTTTACTTATTGCAATTGGCCATTCATATATACCTTTATGTATGATTTTGTTGGTATAATAAGGATTCTCCACACATCCATTTATTTACAAACTCTCTGAACAACAGTGGTTTAAATCCTTGATCCATATGAGTGTGTTTATGCATGTCTTGGGTGAGTGAGGTTTTATTTAGTCATCCGACTTGATCCATTTGAATTAATCATTGAGATATTAGTTAAGTTACCAGACATCTTTGAGCTACAACCTAGAAGAACTCCTGGACTGATAACAAATTGGCGTCGTTGTCGGGGAGAGGATATTGAATCAATCTTATCGGGGAGACGACATAGATATAACTTTGATGATATACAAAGTTTGGACATTATTTTGGTTGTGATCATCTATCTAGCGACTCCATGAAGGACAGATTTAGTGGCGACTCCACAATATTCAAATGTCAAAAGCATTTACTACTCTTTTGGCTCGGAGGTTTGCACCTTTCAACTTCTCTTATGTTCCCGATTTCCCACATCCAGTACCTAATATGTCAGAATGGGGATATTTTCTTTCTGTCTTTAGAGAGGGGAAAGAAGACAATCATTGAGAACACCTCATCAAGTTTCATGAGTGCATGGATCTACTAGATCTACAACATGAAGATGTTCATGTATTCATTGTACGGTGATGCACATGGGTGGTATTTCTCTTTACCTCCTTCTAACATTTCATCCTTGAAAGACTTCCACAAATTATTCAATGAACACTCCAAAAGGTACTTTTCATATGAGTTCTTATTTGATAATTGTTGTGAAGAATATGACCTACATCATAAGGTTGAAGATGTAAATAGAGAAGAATCTTTCCCTCACAATCTGCATCATCTCTCTAATGATCTTCACGATCATGTGTTTTCCCTTAAACATGAATTAGATAGAAGTATTGAAGAAGATGAAGGCTCTCCTATTACCATTATTTATGATTTTCATAAATCTGAAGAGTTAGTTTCTTTAGTTATGAATCATTAGGATCAATTTTTTGTTGGTCAAAGGTTCACTGAAATCAGTAAGAGTATCCCACAGTTTTCAGATTTACAGATCAGGGAAATATGCAGTAGACATGAGGAGGTAGATTTACAAACATCATCCATAAACATAGAGAAACAACAAGAAGATTGTCTTTCTTCTTATGTACCTTTTATTTCAAATTTTGATGGAAAGGCTAATGATGATGAGGAAAAAGGTGATGTTATTTCAGATTTGTTTCGAATCCCTATTGCTAATAACTCTATGCAAGAATATTCATCTCTGTCATTAGAATTTTATCCTGATGTTCCCATATTTGACAAATATAGTGATGAGGAAGAAGATTTTAAGGTTTTTGAAGGCTTGTTGAGAAGAAGAATTTAATCTAGTTCTACTTTTCAGCAAAGAGATGATCAGAAATGTATGCATGTTGTGGTTTATGATAGTTATGAATTTGTTGATCTAAATTCCAATGAAGATCTTTCTAGTTTTGACATATCTTCCAAAGAGTTCATTATTGGAGAGGGTGATCAGAAATTTTTTCATGATACATATTTTCATACTCATCTTTCATTTGATCATTACCAAGACAATGATGTAGGAGATCAAGAACATACCTTTTCTTTTCTCTAGAAATTGTCAGTTGTAATGGACCAGCACATCAGTGTGGCGGATCCAAGTCATAGACACATGGTAGGGGAAAAGATATATATGAGAAGTTGAAGGTTTTGAGACAGTATGATTGTGATCTTGCTTTCAAAGATCCATTTCCAGCCTTACTAGAGTCTTATCTTTCATTCTCTTTTTCATTTTTCATATTTTATCATATCACTTGCATCTGACAGAAAATGTGATCTCCTGAAACAATTTGTATGGTCACTGTTATGCTTTTATTATTACCTTCTAATCAGTGGCAGAAAAGAGATTCTTTTAGACAAGAAGTTACTTGAATGGTTGTTATGGAAGTCTTCATTTACTTAACCAAGTTGCAAATTTGGTTAGAGTAGGGTAGCATAGGAAATAAAGCTCGCCTCTCGAGCACTTGTATTCTTTTAAGTTATTCAGTAGCAGTAAGAGTTAGTTTGTTGTAATAAATGTAGGTCTTGAAAGTTTTCAAAAACTGGTAGTACTGCTGACTCCATGCCCAAGGGAATTGCAAGTTCAAATATTTCCATTTGTAAATATCATTTCCTTTTTGTTGGTTTTTGCAAAATAACTCCTTGCCCAATGGAATATTAGAGATTAGGTTCTGAATTTTGTTTTTCCAGGAAAAGAATTAGATCTGTGGTTCTTGAAACCTGACAAGGAGGCTTTCGCCCCAAATAGGAGCCAGATGTTATCTCCTGAAATAAATTGTCATTAGGTGATAGGATGGTCATTAGATGAAATATTTTTGTTATTTTTGAGTTAAGTGTCTTTAAGATGAGTTTTAGACTTGACTTTTCAAGAAATAAGTGGTCTGTACTTTGAATGTAAAAAATGCCAAAAATCAACTTTCGACAGCTAAGGGTCATTTTTTTATGTGTTTTAAGCTACCGAAATTTTTAGCTTTCGACAGCTAAGGATGCTCTGTTTTGGTCCTGTTAGTTGCCGAAAGTGCAGAAATTTTCCAAAATTCACAGAAAGTCAAAAATTGACTTGGCTAGAGTGTATTTAGGAGCATATGATGACTATTACCCAAATATATTATCAAATATCATTCATGAGTGTAGGGGAAACTTCATTTCATCAATAGAAACATTCTAGGAATCAAATCCTAAAATGTAGGAATATGAGTAGATTTGGAAATCTGGATTTTCCTAGTTTAGTCACTTTATTTGGAGACAGATTTTGATAATATGGAAAGGTATTTTTTGAAAGTGAAAGAGGTTTTTTACAATAACGATCTCCTCTTCAAAAAACTCTCTCATTTTTCCAAAATCTATTTTTATTTGAGATATATAGGTCAATATTTGAGAAGCATATTTCAAGAAATTTCTGTCTTTTCCAGCCACCTCACAAATTTGAATTTGAGATAGGAAAAGAGGTTATTAGATCCATCTTTTGAGGATCTTGAAACTAATTTGTAAATCTTATTTAAGCTCGTAGATGCAAGAGTGATATGGGGTTCAACTTTGGAGATTCTCTCATACATTGTACTCTCAATCTTCTCATTTTCATATCAGTAATACAATCTTTGTTTGCCATTACTTGTTCAGATTTTCATCTTCTTATCTTTTTTGTACTTGCACTTGCATATTATGTTCATGTTGTTCTTGTTTGTCTATTGCCTAATAACTGTCATATTATCATTGCATTGATGATTTAGAATTGAAAGTATTCTTTACTTATTGTAATTGACCATTGATATATACCTTTATGTATGATTTTTCCGGTATAATAAGGATTCTCCACACATCCATTTATTTGAAAACTCTATGAACAACAACGGTTGAAAGACTTAATCCATCTAAGTGTGTTTATGCATGTCTTGAGTGAGTGAGGTTTGATTTAGTCATCCGACTTGATCCATTTGAGTTAATCATTGAGATATTAGTTAAGTTACCAGGATTCTTTGAGCTACAACCTAGAAGAACTCCTGGAGTGATAACACAATCACTTTTTTTTTTTGGATGGAAGAGTTCAAGAATAGGGATCTACAACAACGTTTTTCATGCTTGGCTCTGCAACATCAGTTATGAACCTTCTCTGAGTCCCTTGGTATGCACTGACTGACTCATCCCCGATGCACTGACTGCCTCAAAAGAACGGGAGAAGAATGGGGGGCAAAAGCCCCCTCCTACCGAAACATTGCTGCCAACGATCTGGAAAACTTGCAAGCACGCCAACCATCCTTTGATCCTCCATCGCACTTATGAGAACAATACATGAAGGAAGATATGGAAATAAGAAAAGAATCGAACATGGAGGCTAAGTCCTCGCATCCAAAAGTAGCTCGGGTCTTAATACCTGGAAAATGCATCCACGAAGCCCCAGTTGCACCCAAGTACGTCATCAAAACTATGAGGATAGGGGAGAATATGGAGTTCGTGCGAGACCATGCCCTCATAGGAAAACTCATAGGTCTCTGGCCCATAGAAAAGGACCTATCTCGCTGGATCAAGGCGTGGTGGAACCCCAAGGGACACTATGAGCTTCAGCTTAGATCCCAAGGTTTCTTTACAATAATATTCTACAACCTAGAGGACAAGGACAGGGTATTTGAAGGGGGGCCATATTTATACAACTCATTTGGCCTCTACCTATGTTTCTAGATAGACCACTTCTGCCCAGAAAATGAAAACTTCTCATATGCACCGGTATCGATTTGCCTCTATTCCCTACCCCAAGAGTTCTAGTTAAAGATAATTTTATTGGGCATAGGCAACACCCTTGGTAAATATGTCAAATCTTTCAAAGCTACCAAACAAAGAAAATACACCACTTATGCTAGGATATGTGTTTATATGAACATCTCCAAAGCTCTCCCAGGCACAGTTACTTTAGAATACCAAGATGAGGAATGGGTCCAAACCATAGACTATGAACACATCCCTTTCAGATGTTAAAAATTTCATGAACATGGACACCTTTTCAGAGACTTCCTTCTCAATGCCTCCCCTAGGAAGGAATTTGAAGAGAAACCAAAGGAATGATTTAATCAGGTTCAAAATAGAAGGAGACAAGCGTAGAAGAATCCCACAACCATCAACGGAAAAAAAAAACAACTAATAACTCTTTTGAATCCCTCAATCGCCTCCAAGAAGCGGAAGAGGTGGAAAACCCCCACAAGACCATGGGGAAATATCCCAAAAAGTACAAGTAAGATCAGTTGGCATAAAAGCATCAAACCCTATCAAACCAAGAAGATCCACAGACTCACCCCGTCTCAGGGAAAGAACCAGAAAGAGAGAAACATGCAATCATGGAAATCGATGAGCAATACCTAATGTAAATCGACCTACACAGGTTAGAAGAAGCACTCAACAAGAAGGATCTCTAAAACCTACCAGAGGACCAACTGAGGAAAGTCCATAAAGTATTTATGGACTCATCAACAGGGGCTACATCTAGGCTGGGGATCAACATAGACCCAAACCAAGATCCAAGAAAACACCCAAAAGAAAACAAATGAAGGGGTAGAAAATCAGCTCATAAGCTAATAAAGGAGGCAGGAAACTATATGATCAACTCGGGACAGATTCATAGGATTTCAGAGATCTCCTTTTCCCACCACCAAATTGTTAAATATGAAGATCCTCACCTCGAATATCAGAGGCCTAAATGGCAGATCCAAACAAAGGATTCTTCAAAACTGCATCAAAATGGAACACCCTGATATATTCCTAATTTAAGAGACAAAATGTGCAGGGAAAACTACAGAAGATATCATCAAAAGATGTTGGTGCAACTGTGAATCCTATCAACCAAACTCAAAAGGGGATTCAAAAGGCCTGGCCATCCTTTGGAATCCTGCTACAGTGATCCTCGATCAAAGCCTCTCCACTCCATGCACCATCACAGCGCACTACAGAGCCATTGGTTCGAACAAGGAAGGAATTATATCAAATGTATATGGTTCGCAGATCAGCCAAGACAAAGACCTATTTCTTCATAGCCTAGCTTATTTAGGCTCCTTAGGGGAGGGAAAGCGATGGATAATAGGAGGCGACTTCAACATGATTCTCACACTGGAGGAAAAGCGAGGGGGAAGAGATTTCCTAGAGCATGATAGTGCTAAATTCCAGGAACTCATAGAGAACCTCAGAGTGGTAGACATTGATAATAGAAATGGAACCTACACTTGGACCGACAAAAGATTAGGAAACCACCAAATCTCTTGCAGGCTTGGTTTCTTCCTCATCTCAGAAACTATCTTCTTGGAAGGCAGCGTAGTAGAATCCAACATCCTCTCGAGGGAAGGTTCGGAACACTGATCGGTTCAGCTTTGGGTTAACATTATTTCCACACCCAAGATTAAACCCTTTAGATTTGAAATTTTTTGGCTCTCCCATCCATATTTCTAGGAGTTGGGCTGTCAATGGTGGAGCACTACAGGAACACATATGGGAACCAAAATGTAGTGCTTCCAAAAAAAACTCAAACACTTCAAACAACATGTACACAAATAGAACAAAGAGGTCTTTGGGAACATTTTTCAGGAGAGGAAATTACTGGAACAAAAATGTGAGAACCTCCAAGAACAATTCATTCAAGCAGGATACACAATCACCTAGCAGCAGGAGGAAAATTAACTCAAAATGAAACTAGAATAAAGGCACAAGCAAGAAGAGATCATGTGGAGACAAAAATCTAGGGTTCAATGGCTCAACGAAGGAGAGAAGAACACCAAATTCTTCCATCATTCTATGATCCATAGATGCATTATCAATCATCAGGAAGATTCAGAAGGCAACACCATGTTAAATCATCGGGAAATAACGCATGAGCTAATAGATTTCTACAAGGAGATCCTCTCTGAACCCCAACTGGATTGCACCTCAACAATAGAGCGGGTGGTCCAAAACATCCCAACTATAATCACCTAGGAACAGAATGAGTCCTTCATGACACCAATAACACAAGCAGAAGTGGATCAGACTATTCAAGAGTTACCTACAAGAAAGGATCCAGGTCGAGATGGTTTCACAACAGACTTCTTCCACTCCTATTGGCCAATGTTAAGGGATAAAGTGTGGCATCTAGTGGAGGAACCATGCAGCTATGGAAAAGTCCTTCCAGCACTAAATTCCACTTTCCTCACCCTAATACCCAAAGAATAAAGAGTCACAAACCCGAGGAACTTTAGACCAATATCTCTTTGCAACGTGATCTACAAAATCATTTCCAAGGTCATAGATCTAATACTCAAGCCTATTCTACCCTTCATCATCTGCAAGAAGAAATCATGATACGTCGAAGGAAGGCAAATAATGGACAGTGTCATTCTTGTCCATGGAATCATTCACTCTCTCAAAAGCACCCACACTTTAGGTATGCTTCTAAAACTTGGCCTTTGAAAATCTTTTGATAAATTAAGCTGGCAATATATGAAAGCACTTCTATCATCTTTCGGTTTCAACAGGGATTGGGTCTCCTGGATAATGAACCTCATATCCTCGACCTTCTTCTCAATCCTCGTTAATGGTGTCCCCTCTCAACCCTTCTCTCCCTCAAGAGGGATAAGGAAAGGATACCCTCTTCCCCCTTTTCTTTTTGTCATAATGTATGAAGGACTAGGACGCTATATCAAGACCTCAATTCAAAATGGTTCCCTCTAAGGCTTCCCCCTTCATGGATTAGAACCGACAACCTCCCATAGCCAATTTTTTGATGACACGATATTAATGAATACCCCCACCACACAAGAAGCAATAAAACTAAGCTCCATCCTCTCTGATTTCAGCGAAACCTCTGGCACCACCTTTAAGCTGACCAAATCGCAGCTCTTCTTTTTCAATACTCCTTTGGAAATCCAACATCACCTTTCTCAAATTATGACTACCCTTATCTTCACTCTTCCCTCTCGCTACCCGGGACTCCCTCTCTCTGACTCAGAAGCCATAAACATCTCCTGGGACTCCCTCCTACTCTCCATCATCAATTGCCTCAGCAACTCGACCTTTCGTTCCCTCAACCTTCCATCCAAAATTGTTCTCTTAAATTCAGTCCTCCAGGCCATACCAGCTTACCTCTTCTCAACCCTGGCTGCCCCCAATTAGTTATAAACAAAATCAGTAATGTGCAAAGAAACTTTCTTTGGCATGAACACAACCCGAACAAAAAATGGGCCCTAGTCAATTGGGACAAATTCTGCAAGCCTAGATCTTCAGGTAGTCTAGGCCTCCCAGACCCTGGTAAATTAAATAGCATCATGGGAGAAATAATTTGGTGGAGATGGCTCAAAAATCCAACATATATTTGGGAAAAACTATGGAAATGAAAATTTGCCCCAAATATGCACCAAAGACAACTTATAAGAATGCAGGGGAAAATTTAAGGCTCCAACATCTCTAATGCGACTTGGAAAAATCGACCACTCATATAGGAACATGTTTTCTGGGAAGTCCCCAATGGTCATAGTGCCCTATTTTAGATGGATTCCTAGAAGCAAATGCCACCCCTTCGATCGGAATAAAATCTACAATCCTACAAAAATCACATTCAAGATCTTGCCACTCTCAAAGTGGCAGATCTGTGGACAGAAACCCCCAACGACTCTCCCTAGCAAAGATGGAAATCAACTCATGAGGAAATTCAAGTCACAATGAACTGTGACCTGAAACAATTGAAACAAGCAAAAACGCAAAGGCGAATCAGGAAAATCAAAGACCCAGACATTCTCACATGGGGATACACACCTCATGGAAACTTCACTCTCAAGGAGGGCTACACCCTACAGAATAATTTCCATAACCATCAAAAAGAGAACATCTGGACAACAATATGGAAATCAAAACTCTGGACCAAAATCTCTACTTTCCTCTAGCTTATAATACATAACAAGATATTAACATGGGACAATCCCTAGAGACGAGGTTTCATTGGCCCCTCGATATACCATATCTGTCATCTCTAGGTAGAAACCATGGAGCACCTCCTAAATAATTGTCTACTCAGTGAGAAAATATGGAAGCAAGACATGTATCTCATGAGAAGAACCAATCGAGTTAAAAATAACATCATTAGAACCATCAGGGAGTGGGGCTCTAGTCCCTTCAAAAGTCCTATCTTGAACAGAGCCTGGAAAGTCTTACTAGACTTCATAGTGTGGAAAATATGGAAAAAGAGGAACAGAAGAATCTTTCACTCTCAGTCATCTCCTCCTACCCTCCTATGGAATACAATCCTCTTGCATCTCCAAGAAACTCTCCAGCTACATTCATGGTTCAAGGAAGACTTCCCCACTGACCTAGGTGAGCTCTCGATCCTCAAATACCAAGGCTTCTCGTTTTCCCACTCCACCCTTCCTCAACAACCCCCTCTATTTTCAAAAGCCCTTAGTCCCTCCAAGTGGTCCCCCCCCCTCTATGCTTCCACAATACAATTTTGATGGTGCATCAAAAGGAAATCTAGTACACTCAGGGTATGGAGAAGTCATAAGAAACAGATTGGGCCAAATTCAAATCCTAACTGCAAGAAATCTTGGATACAACACCAACAATTTAGCAGAAATATGGGGTCTTATCAAAGGGGTGAAAATGGCTCTAGATCAAAACCTAACCCGTCTGATTATTAAAGGAGACTCCAAAATCATAATAGACTTGGAAACAAAAATACTGAATGGAAGAGATCTAGGAAAACTCACTCCCAGCTGGCACCTCCTTGGTCCTCTTCACAGCTTCCATGCTCTTCTCATGCCTTCTCTAACTCTAACCCCCCTACATATTAGGCAAAGTGCAAACAAAGTTACGGACTGAATGGCCAATGCAGCAGTAGACTCGCTGCAGTAGATCAATCTCCAAGATCCCATTCAGTCCTAAAGATCACCCCTTTGGCTCCAGTGCGAGGAGCTTGCCTAGCTAGACAGCCCCAATCTAAATGAGGTGCCTCCTTTGTCTACCTAGAATACCTTCCAAATCAGAAATGATCTAAATCTCAAGGGAGAGGAATACCATAAGCATCAACACAAAAGATGAACAGTTAATAGAAGACTTCAGGACCTTGGCAATCGGGAGTCGCAAGGTCGGAGGATGTTGTTTCCCAAAGTCAAAAATTTGTGAAATGTGAAATTGTGATAAGAAAGAATAGATCAGGATTGTTGGTACCTATTGGGCCCGATATATGATCAATTTTTGAAAGTTATTAGACACTTTTTGCCGAATGTACATATGTGTTTTTCACGATTTGAAGGAGCTTTTTGAAGAATTTTATGCTAAAAGGGTATGATTGATAATAGGTACGTATGAGTCATTTTTAATGATTATATTGTGTATAATTCATCATGTTTTTATTCTTTCAAAGATCCGATTCATGTTTTTGGTTTTATAGGATGAAAATTCACCACGTTTATGCTTTCGACACTCCTTCCAGCACTTGTTTCGGTACCCAATCTGACACTGCATCCAGCACTCTGTCTTGCAAAAAAACAGAGGGTGATTTAGTGGTTATGGTATTGGCGTCCAGTGATGAGCGAATCGGGAATGTGGGTTTTTTTCATGCTTGACCCCTCTAACTATTGAACTTCTGACAACTCAGTTTTAATTGTTCAAGAGGGCTATTATTGGCTCACTATGTTTTAGCAGTTAGGGCATCATTTAATGAAAATTGTCGAATTTAGAAGTGGTCCGACCCTCCTGTGGTCAACCACTTGGTCTTTAAACATTATAAATACCACCGAGGTGGTCAGATAATTGTTAAGCAGTAGAAGCATCAATGTGATAGATAAAATATAATTGTACTATGTTTTGTTATTTGACATTGCCAGATTATATAAGAACTGTGTTTTTAAGTTTTCATGGTGAATTCAAATTGCTGAGTTCGTGGTGTGCTTTTAGAAAGTGATCACGACTTGCTGGGGGGGGCACCAGCAATCTGGTAACTGTTCTTTAGTTTATTTATGCATTTTATAGTTTAGTTGTTCTCTTTATTTCCTATAGATGTAATTTTATTGTGCTAATTAGTTTGTTGTTATAGTTTAATTGCTTTGATTCTCTTTTGCAGGTTAGTATGACAGATTGTGTTAGAATTCATTGATCTTGTAGTTAGGAATGGATTTGTAAATCCCTAGACTAACCCCATGTACAATTAGATATTAGATTATGTCTTTATTTATGATTTTAGAATCAAGTTTAAAACAGATTTTTAAATAGAATAGAACAAAGTTTTAATTTGGGTTTTCTTTGACAAGGATTTGATGGATGGATAGAGTTAATTTTAGTTCTTAATGATAGATTTCTTATTTCAGTTTTATATAGATATTTCTTACTTAGTTGTTGGATAATACATTTGGTAGTTTACTTTTTAATGTCATTTTCTTATTACAGATTGAATTGTTAGAATAAATATAGCATAGTTTCATTTATGTAATTTCTTTCCTAGAGTTAAATTGCAATTGTATTTCTCAGTTAATAGTTGAGTTTAAGTATGAATTTTTATTACATAGTATATAATTACAATGATGATCTCGTTATATTGTTGATGGTTAATAAATGAATATACAAGGTAATTGACGATTTCTTTTGTCATGGCTAAATTCTCATTGGATTGTTTAATCCATACCTTTCACTTTGCTATTGAGATTAGCATTGAGCTTATACCACTTGAATTATCCTTTGTTGTGAAGTGCCATCGAGATATCATACAACACCAAAGACATTCACACAACCACCAACATTATATTTGAATTGTCATAGGTTAAACAAATAGTTTCCTGTTTTCATATATCAGAAAATAATAGTTTCATGTTTTCATAGATCAAAAAAGATAGTTTCTTGCTTTTGTAGATCAGAAGAGATAGTTTCTTTCTTTCATAGTTTAGAAGACAGTTTTATTGATGTTGTAGGATAGATAGTCTTTTTCTTTGATAAGTTAGAGAACAATTTTCTTATCATAGATTAAAGGTTAGTTGTTAGTTCTTCTTCCTTTTAATTAAATAGATTTCCTGTCATGAATTAGAAATAGTTTTGAATTAAGAATGTATTCCACTTGCCTCTTAGTCTAGATAGTTGTTCAATGAGAAGTTTTAATTTGATTACTTGCAGTAGAAGTTATCTTAGAGTAGTTAGTTGTCTATTTGGTTTAATAGGTTAGCTACTTGTTTTGCTTACTTGTCTATTTTATTTAATGGGTTAGTTAGTTGTCTTTGCTTACTTGTTTTCTTGCTTTAGTAGAATAGTTGCTTGCTTGTTTATTTACTCTCTTTATAGGGTAGTTTCTCATTGAATGTAGGTTGGCAAGTTAAAATAGTTTTCCTTGGTTATTTGTTTATTGTTATGCTTAAATAGTTGCTAATTGCTTATTGTTGAACTAGTTTGCTTTACATAGGGGTTTTACTTGTCTTCTTAGAACTATCCATCGATCCTTGGCCCAAAAGTACTTAGGTTACATAGTTTCAAGTTGCTTAGTAGGTTTTTCTCATTAGATAGCTTTGCTTGAGTAGATTAGCCTTAAATAGCCACTTCCTTAGTTAGACTATACTACTACCAACCCTTCTACCTTTGGCATATATTTTGCTACAACTCTAAGTTTACTTACCCTGGGTTGACAATTTAATTGAGGCTTTTTAGTGTGTTTTTAGTGCATATACAACACCCATCAGTACCAGAATCGATCAAGACCTTTGATCTGGTACCATGGATATGACACGAGAAAATTTTGAGATTTCGGCTATCAGGAGTCCAAATCTTGAAGGAAGTTATTTCCAAAAGTCGTGAAATCGCAAAATGAGAAATCATGATAAGCGTGATCAGATCGGGACCATTGGAAACAGAAAAAATTTGGACCATCGATCCTGTCTCATGGATATGATGTGAGGAAATTTTGGGATTTCGGATATTGGGAGTCCAAATCTTAAAGGAATCTTCTCCCCAAAGTTGCAAAATGCGAAATTGTGATAAGCGCAATTAGATCAGGACCATTGGAACCAAAACAAATCTGGACAGTCAGTCTGGTCCCATGGATATGATGCGAGGAAATTTCAGTATTTCGGCTAGAGAGAGTCCAAATATTAAAGGCAACCATTCCCCAAAGTCGTGAGATTGTGAAATGCGAAATCGTGATAATCGAGATCAATCAGGATTGTTGGCACTAGAATAGATCTGAACCATCGATCTGGTCCCATGGAAATGACACGAGGGAATTACGGGATTTCGTCTATTGGGATTTTGTAGCATGAAGGAAGCTATCTTTCCAAGCCATGAAGTCGCAAAACGTGAAATCGCAAAAAGTGAGAGAAAACCTAGACTGTTGATTCCAAGGGAATCTGGATCATTGATATGGCCCTAATGGATTCGCTGATAGACCTTTGGTGTAAGAATATAGGCTGTAGATATTCTTTATAAACCTTTAGATGAAATTAATATAAGGCTCCATTTTTTATTCACAAAAAAAAACAAATCATTTAATCACAATATCATAGAATCACGCTTACAATCTATACATAAAGAAAGAAGAAATTATTATTGAGATAGTTGCACAGAAAAAGAGGCATTCACTAATGATCAACCTTGATTTTCATAACAATAAATAACCTCATAGAACAAACAAAGCTCGTGATTGAATGCTTACAACAACTTATTTTCAAAAACAACTCAAGTATTTTGCATGCATTACTAAGTTAGACAATCTATATCTAAACACTAACTCACAGAAAAGAAAAATGCAAATAGATTGCATCATGCCAGTGGATTGACAACACTGCATAATCATGCATCAATTACCAACATACCCCCCTTTGATTCTAAGAGGGCTCACAATCTAATCTTGAAGTTTCAAAAAATGGACTTTAGAAACTGCCTTAGTGAAAATGTCTTCAATTTGCACCAAATCGCGAATGAAATGATACTTTAAATAAAAATGTTGTGTCATGTTATGATGGAATAGATTCTTTCCCAATTTTATGTCACTAGTGTTATCAAAAAATATCAATGGAGGATGAACTCGTTTCTCTCCAATTTCTTCTAGAACTTTTCTAAGCCATAATGCCTGTATACCTACTCAGTTGAATGCAAATTACTATGCTTCTAAAGATGTAGAATTTCAGTCGTCCAAACTACCTCCCCAATCAAAATCACTAAATCCAACAAGATTAAACCTTTTATATGTGTAGTAATGAATACCAAAATCTAGAGTTCCTTTCACATACCTCAAAATCCTCTTCGTTGCCTTCATATGTATTTCATATGGCTCTGTCATATATCTTGAAACAAGAGAAACTGAATAAGAAATATCAAGTCATGTGTGGTTTAGAAACATCAAACTTCCAACAATACTTTTGTATGTTTCCTCATCAACGATTTCAGCACCATCATCTCTACACAACACAATTCCATGGGCATTTGGAGTGGAGGTTGGTTTACAATCTACCATATCGAATTTCTTCAACATATATTTTGCATACTTTGTTTGAAAAATAAAAATTTCATCCTCATTTTGATAAACCTCCATACCCATAAAATATTGCATGAGACCAAAATCTTTCATCTCAAATTCATTCATCATAGAAATTATGAATTCATCCTTCATATATGGGTAGTAGTTCTAAGATTCTTAGAAGTACTACCCATATATAATAATTCATCAACATGTAGACTTACAATAAGAATATCATTACCTTCTTGTTTGCAGTAAAGTGTAGGTTCACTTTTACTTCTATTGAAGCCACTCTCCTCAAAATATTCATCAATCCTAGCATACCATGTTCTTTGTGATTTCTTGAGGCCATACAAATCCTTATTTAACTTTTAGACTTGAATTTATTTTTTCCTTGCACTTCAAAACCTTCTGGTTATTCCACAAACACTTCTTCTTCTAAGTACCCATTCAAAAAATACACTTTTCACATCCATGTGATGAATGCTCTATTTCTTTTGAGCTTCTAATGAAATCATCATTCTAACAGTCTCTTGTCTTGCTAATGATGAAAATGTCTCTTCATAATCAATTCCATACTTCTGTGTGAATCCTTTAGGAACTAATCTTTCCTTCTGTCTTTCAACACTCCCAACACTATTGTACTTAGCATTGTAGACCCATTTAATACCAATCTTTTTCTTTTCATGTGGGCATTCTGTAAGATCACAAGTATCATTCTCGTGAATAAAATATATCTCTTATTGCATTTCTTACACCTAAACCTCATTAGTGCATGCATCTTCAAAAGATGATGTTTCAAAATCATCCTTGGAAAGTAAAGAAAAATTTATTGTCTCACCTATTTGATTTTCTTCATGTGCTAGAATTTTACTCTGATAAATGTCACTTAATCTTCTTACCTTCCTTTTAGAACTTGAATTTGATGTTGGGATTGCACTTGGAACAAAATAATAAGATGATGGGATACTTGGTGGATTTGTAGCACTTGGAACTGAAATATTAGTGGTCTTCTCAATATCAATATCATCATTAATATCCCTATCCAAAATGGATTTAGACATATCATCATTGCCTTTTTTATGACGATAAACTCCCCCTTCATAAAACATCACATCTATTGACACAAAAATGTTATTATTGAGGGGATTATACAACCTATAAACCTTACTTTGTTCACTATATCCAACAAAAATGCATGACCCACTTTTTGGATCTAACTTTTGTCTCTTTTGATCAAATACATGGATATAGGATACACAACCAAAGCATATGAAATGATTAACAATAGGTTTTTTTCATACCAGGCTTCATATGGAGTCATCATATCAAGTCCACTTGTGGGACATCCATTGCGAATATATACACTTGAGTTGCATCACCCCAAAAAAGAATTGCTTAATCCCTTGGTTTGTAACATACTTCTTGCCATTTCCACCACTGTACAATTTTTCCTCTCCGCTACTCCATTTTGTTGAGGTGTGTAAGTAGTAGTGATTGGTCGTTTGATGTCATTCATATCACAATAATTCTGAAAAAAAATTGAACAAAATTCTCCTCCACGATCAGTCCTTAAGCTCTTGATTTAGCAACCTCTTTCATTTTCCACAATGGCTTTAAACATATTGAATGTATCTAAGGCTTCATCCTTGGTCTTCAAAAGATAAAACCAACTTTTTTGTGAGTAATCATTAATAAAAGTAATAAAATATGATGTCTTACCCAAATAAAAATTCAAATATCCATACCTGAGATGCCACAACCAACTTTTTTCCTCATATGCCATATTGGCAAGATGGTTGTTATGTTCTCAAAACATCAATGGGAACATCCTATTATTTGAAATAGGCACAACTATAACCACACTATTTCCTCGATTCTTATCATAAATTGTACATTGTTGATTTTCAAACACCACCTTATAATTTTTCTCACACAATTGGCCAAATCTCAATAAATTCTTCTTTAATTGTGGAGTGTAATAAATGTCTTTAACACTTTTCATACCTTCTTTAGTATGGAATTCCATAGCTCCTTTTGAAGAAACCTCCAATTCTTTTTCATCACCCAGCTTGATCTTGGATTTGAAACTCTCATCCATTGTATAAAAGAGCTCTTTATGTCATGGCATGTGATTAGAACACCCTAAATTTAAATACCAAAAATCTTTAGTACCATTTTCAGATTTGTCAAAAGACAAAAACATTTTTTTTTGGAGAGGCCTCATCACCTTCTTGAGAATAATTAACACCTATTTTATTATTACCTTATTTTAATCTACAATCCATTTCAAAGAGACCATACCATTTACAATAATAACACTCGATATTTCTTTTATCAAATCTGCCTCTACGTCTTGAACCACATGTTCCTCCTCGATAATTATGATTTTAACCTTTACCTTCGCTTTGGTTTCTATTGATGCTAGTGTTGGCATCTTCATTCTTTGTAATTTGCAATTTTGAGGAAAAATCTTTCTCTCCACTTTTTCCAAATGAATGTCAATCTTTCTTCATGAGACATAAGAAATCCAACTAGGTGATCAAACTAAAGGGTAGAAAAATCCTTACTTCAATGACTATGGAACAATGTTTCCACCTTAGTGTTAGAGACCTCAAGACGTTTTTAATGACAACCTATTTGTCCATAATTTCTCCAAGACTAGTCATATTATTGACTACATCTTCTGCTCTCACGCAATAATCACTTACATTTTTAGCTTCTCGCATCTTCAAATTCTCAAATTCCTCTGTTTCAAAATTTCATCATCCTCCTTCTTCCCCCAATTTTCCCCAAAAATAAAATACCCCCTTTCCAAGTCCTCTCCCTCTTCTTTATCCTCCTCTATCAATTCCCCCTCATTAATTCCTCAACAACCTTATCCCCCATTAATTCCCCAATAGCCTTCTCTCCCCATTAATTACTTCACCTACCTTTTAATAATAAAATAATAAGAGGACTCATTTGATTTAATTTAATAATTAATTAAATTTAAATTAAACTATGATAAACAATTAATCAAATTGTGTTGTTACATACACTCACCCTTCAAGAAAATTTGTCCCAAACTTAGATTAATTTACAAAATAGGGGTAATGACACATGATTCATACATCTGCATCAAGTAAACAACATCGTCAATTTAAATGCTTATACAGACTAGTTTACATGTGTAAGGCATGCATGTGTATCTAGCACATGAAAGACTCACACATGCACTAATGACAATAATTATCACTCCTAAAGTAATTCTTGCATGCATTCAATCCAATGAACAAGACCATTCATTTCATAAAATATAGTAGACCAATTAAATGTTTCCAAAATCCCTCAATTATAATAATTTAGCATAGGCAACATTCACTTAGATAATTGTACTTTAGTTAAGAAAATATAAACAGACATATATACATATATAAGGAAAAACATACATATATACATATATATTTTTTTTAAACGAGGAAATCAAGAAATTCTAACATAAGGAGAAATCCCCACACACTCTCAACTACTTCAAGTCATCCTTCTTCCCTAACCTACTTCCATATTCTATCCCTATCCTTCCCCTATTGGAATATCTTGGAGCATCAACTATATTGACCTAACTACATATAGAACCCGTAAGAAGAAGTGTCAACTCTCTTGACCAAGCTTACCCAACATGCATCTCATAGTCATAATCGCAAGTCTAGGGGAGCGTGAGCTAACACCGTCCTCCCATGACTCTAGGTTTCATGGGATACACGATGGGAAATCCATCTACCCCTCCTAGTAGAACTAGGTTCAACAACCTACCATGGACCATACAGTGGCACTGTGTTGTCGGGATGTTTTTCATCGTATACTCAATTTTAGGTAGTCTCGCCACCTAAAAAAATTGAACTTGTCCACATATCATAGCAATGCATTTGAAAAAACATAATTTCACATACAAATATTCATACCATATTGTTTCTTGGTAAATGTTCACGACATCAACCTTTTATCATCATTATCCTTTGGCTATTTCATAGCTCATTGACTTGCAGATTAGTATATAGCACAAAATTATACATATGTATGCACTACTATCATGTAAATGCATTTAATCATAATATTAATCTGGTATCCATGTACCAACAACTTTAAAAATCAACATTTTCAAGCTAGAAATAGATTGTATAATATCCACCATAATTCAAATAACATTAAGCATTCATAGAATTGACATTCACATAGATTCATATGTCTTAAAATTCAAGTGTATTATTAATAGTGTTCCATGGATATTAAACAATGAAGATATGACTAGGCCATAAGTAATTATAGTTTTCCAAGTTAAAACGAGCATTGCATACACCTATCCTTTGGGAAACATAGTCCTAAGGTTGTGGTCAAAAGTGTGGGATGATCTCGACGTATCATATCTGCATCCTCCTAGGTAGTTGATCAAGTTCTATACTAGTCCTAGTATACCTTCACTTGTTTAGATATAAGTTGAGGCTATTAATACATTAATTGGCTACCCCTATTTAGCAGACGTGCATCATGTCCAAACTGACATCTTATTACCACTTGTTGCATAGTGCAATGTTTTGGCCCCTTGTGGGTTCCCTCCTTGGCACTCCATGTTTGAGTACTACTTTGGTGACTGAAACTTGACACTTGTGATTTAGTTAATGTTAATACACACACCTCTTACCAAGTTATTCATCCCAAGCTCCATATAGGATTCTCATATTTAAAGTATAGCTTGTTGGTTGACTACCAATAAAAAAATAGCTTATTATTATGGTGTGTTTGTTTTTTTGTTATGTGATTCTAATAATGAGATTTATATAAATTTCATTAAGACGTGCATATAATCCCACCTGGGATATATTGATAATTATAACCCATTTACTACTAACTTGATTATCACTCCATCTCGATTCATACCACACGCATGTCATCGCAAAACTTTTCCATGCCTAGGAATGTTGACTAAGATATTGTCATGTGCTCATTACATGGGGAAGACATTTTAAGGTTTCTTTGGTTGCCAATATTAATCAATTATCTTCTTGTTAGGTGATAAAGATTAGATCTTGACAAGGTAAATGTCAATTATATGATTCTCTTATCATAGTCGAGATACATATGCTTTCTACTTACAAGAATAATTTGACCATGCTTTAGTGAGCTCCCACGAGTAAAGGATAAGTTTTCCATTAGGGTCCATTCCATGCTCTACAATTACTTGACTTAATGAATTCTCTTCTCACACTTTATTTTGATATGTCTCAAATTTATATCCTTTATACCTACATAATACTTACCGACTCTCGCCTCTATCTCTTTCTGGTTGCATCACTAGCACTTTTCAAGTTCCTTCTACTTACTATGAAAGAATTTAATTAGTGGGATAAAGATTCCCATTGTTTATCATTCATGTTGTGAATTGGTTTCCATTAAGTAATAAGTAAATTCCCCTTTTTAGTTAACATTATAAATGTTATGCTAAGTATGCATTTTATTTATTTATTTTTACAATTTTGATTTATCTAGAGGGTTATGTTAATACAAGGTGGGCGATAGGTAGTAGTTTATTTAGTATCTTCACTTCCATATTTCCTTAGTAATACACTCAATTTACCACTCAAGTGCCACACTTTACTATGCACAATCAACTATAACTATTTTGTTACTGTCAACTTTTATATCATCACCATTTTAATCTATATAATTCCATTTGTATTTATTTATTTATTATAACCCTTAACTATACAATGAATTGCATGTATATCATCATATATATATATATATATATATATATATATATGTATATCCCTTATTACTCATGTACTTTACTTTGCATTATGTTTATATAACCTAATTGTACATGGCGTCTATTATTGTGTGCATTTCACCCACATACTTCCAAAGTTTAATTCTAATACATTGTAAAAACTGCCCTTGTATGTCACTACTACCCTCAACTCATCATTTTACCACATCGTATATCTTTTTTCTCAAACTTAACTATTCTATACTACTTAATCATTGTGTACTTTCACAATAATATCTTCTCTCGTGATGCAGGAGCATCGCCAACTCAGAAGGCGAGCCAGCACATCAAGCAGAGATCAGCTGTGAAAACAAACCCAAAATTTTAAAAGTGCTTTGGGATTGTAGCGCAAGTCTTAAATGATCCTTTATGAAAGAGCGCCTTTTGTATATTGTATCAGACCTCGAGCCATATGCTCTTGTTTGAAATAGATAGGAGGCAAATAATAGATTTAATGTAGGTAGATAGGATTTTATTTCCAGATTAGACAGTTTTAGAGTCCGAGAGGGAAAACGGATATAGACACCCTCATTGTATCATTGTAACATTATTCAGAAGCATTCATAAGAGAAGAGCAAGAAGAGAAAATTGTGAAGAACACCCATGTACAGACATTTGAATTAATAGAAGAAAGTTCTAGTTCAAATTCATGGCTGGTGTTGTTTTTCTGTGTATGTGGTTTATGTGCTCATGAATGTTTGTTTTCTGGTTATGCATTTGCTTTGTATATGCTGTGCATGTGATGTCAGGGTTCAAACTGAAGTCTGAAGGAGAGAGAGAATAAGTTTCAATTGTTTCTCTATCTAAGCCAGGAGATTCCTGCAAGGTGTGCAGTTGAATTCATCCGCAAGGAGTGCATTGATGAAGCTTCGATAGTTTAACACTTGTTCTCATTCACCCAGAAGTTGAATTGGGTTGTTGAAGCCATGCGAAGTATCAGTAGTTAATCTGAGTAAAGGAAGATCAAATACTGTTGCCGCAGGAAGTGCGCAGAGTCTGAGATATTCAACACTTGGTGAATTCTTGAATATTGAGCGCAAGGAGTGCGCGCAAGTCCCTCTGAAGGAGTCAGAGTAAAAAAGATCAGGAGGTATAGCACCTTCATGGTATTGTTGAAAGATAGCCCAGGAATTTTGGGTCAACAGAAGTTGGAGCAGGAGAGGCAAGTACTAGTGATCGAGGAGAAGTTCTGAGAAGGGAGCTTTAGTCTTCTGAAGAAATCCTCGAGTAGGAGGAATCGACGGTCAGGATTCGCAGACGGAAGCTGCGAAGTCTCGTCGACTGTTAGATATCAAGGGAGTTGCACCGGGTTTAATCCTGAAGGAACAGAGGAAGACCCCAGAGATTTGGAGTTCGGGATATCAGGGTTTCTGTGGTCGTGGAACTCTTGTGGACGGGAATCACGATTAGCGAATTCCTTAGAGTATCAGGGTCATTGATCACAACAGAGATACATGGCATGAGATCGCAAGGAGTCGGGATTTGGAATTTCGGGGTTCTCGCATACAACGAAATCACAGCAGGAAAATCTGTGATTTCACGAAACGCGACGGGTCCCACAGCCATATCATTTCGGTGAAAGATAGGTGTCAGGAGGTCAGCCTTGTAGGGAGAAGGCGACAGGTGGCATAGGCATATCGTGAGCTTAGAGGCTCGCGAGTTGGAGCCGCAAAGATTTACGTCAAAGTTTGCGAGGTCGCGAGAGGCGATATCTCGACAACCATCGATTAGAGCGTGGGCCACAGAGCGTAATAAAGAAGGACAGGTGGCATCGGAAGTTGGGGATCAGAGATCCCAAAGGAGTGAGTTCCACGCATTTCGATTTCGCGAAGCCTGAATTTTTGATAGGGAACGGACCGTGGTCTCGTGGACTGGCAGGTCACGCGGGAAAGGAGTAGCCAGAGGGGCTAAGGCTGTAGCAAGAGTGCCTCCGTAGATTGGGAAGCGGGGATTCACGAGGTGAGTAAACCGTGATCTCGTATGTACCGAAGATCTCGACGGAACAATCCTTGACAATAGGAAAGGAGCGCGGGCGAATATTCATCGGGTTTCGGGGATTTTAAGACCCGAGTGTAGGACTCGCAATCTCGCGAGGTCCGATTCTCCGATAGGCAAAAGGAGATCGTCAGGAGAGCATTCTGTGGGTGTGGAAAAGTCCCGATAAGGGATTTGAGGAGCACTTTAGCTCCTTGGGCCAGTGAAGAAGAAGATCCTGGTGGTAGCAGGCGTGCCCGGGTGGCGCAAGCTGCGTCAGTGTGGTATCAGAGCGAGTCTCTGTTTGTATACTTTAGACAGAGGAAGAAAAGAGAGAATTCACCATGCCGCCCAGAAGGGAAAGACAGTCACCGGACCCAGAAGATAGGCAGGTGAAAAGAAAAGGGAGGCCGACAGGAAATCCAGATATGGAAAGGCATATACGCGATCTCAGAGCGAGATTAGAAGATATGGAAGCAGCGCAGAGACGCACAGCAAATGATGGAGACTTAAGTGACTCGGAAGGTGAAGCTGAAGCTGAACCACAAGGAGAAGTTGCAGCCGAAGATGCAGCCAATGAGAGATTGATTAAAGCTATCACTCGGATGAGTTCAAAGACAAAAATGGACATCCCAACTTATGAAGGAAGTCTATATGCAGAAGAGTTGTTGGACTGGATTCGAGCTCTTGACACCTACTTCGATTATGAGGATATCGAAGAGAATAAAAAGGTTAGGCATGCTGTCACGAAATTGAAAGGACATGCAGCATTATGGTGGGACGAGCTTCAAGCAGATAGATGTTCCAAAGGCAAGCAAAAGATCAAAAACTGGGATCGAATGATTGCGAAGATGAAGGCAAAGTTCATCCCAAGGGATTATCAAATCACTTTGTTCAGGAGAATGCAGAACCTAAGACAGAAGTTGATGACGGTAAAGGAGTATACCAAGGAATTTTACAAGCTCAATATCATAGCAGGTCATCGGGAGAGCGATGATGAAAAAGTTTCCAGGTATATGAATGTCTTAAGATACGATATCCAGGATGAAATGAGTATGACAACCATCAGAATAGTTGAGGATGCGTATCAGATGGCGTTGAAGGATGAGGAAAAGCTAAGACGTAAGCCATCACAGCGAAGCTGAGGAAAGAGCCAACCAAGGGGGAAGTCAGTTTCCCAAGATAAGTTCCAGAAAACTAAGGACGACTGGAAGAAGCCTCAGACTAGAATAGAAAGAGGTGGAAGTTCACAGCGAGGCCAGCACACTGAACAGCGAAGGAAACAGGCAGAACCGAGCGGAGGATACGCTGATGTTAATACTTTTCCTCGTACCCGAGGTAGAAGAAGAGGCAGAGGAGGAATCATCACATGCTACACATGTGGGAAGAATGGACACAAAGCAGTTGACTATCCAGATAGAAAAAAAAATGGAGGAGAAGCTCACATCGCCGAGGTACAGAGGCAAGCTGCTGAAGAAGAAGACGCAGAAGACAGAAGGTCATTAATGATGCGTAAGGTTCTCTTAACACCCGAGAAGGAGGTGGAAGACACAGCTCAGAGAAGCAGACTGTTCAGAACCGCATGCAAGACCAAAGACAGGAAGTGTAAGGTTATTGTGGACAGTGGAAGCATTGACAATCTTGTTTCAACCGAGATGGTGGAGAAACTAGAGCTGGAGACAACTAATCACCCGAGTCCATATAAAGTCTCATGGCTACAGAAGGGACATCAGGTGAGTGTCACTAAACAGTGCTTAGTGGACATCAAGATAGGAGGGTATAATGATAAAATACTCTGTGATGTTATCCCTATGGATGTATGTCATTTATTGCTAGGCATACCATGGCAATATGACAGAAACGTAGTTCATGATGGGAAGATGAATACGTATGATTTAGAGAAGAATGGGAGAACACACATGTTACTTTCGATAAAAGATACGGAGGTGAAACCGGAAGTGAACAACAGGGTACTTCTCATGAGTGGGAAGGAACTTCTGGCAGAAGTAAAGAAGAAGGAAGATCCACAATTGTTTATGGTCAAAAAACCGAAAGTTGTTTTGACCAGCACAAGAGTGGACGATTTGCCGGAAGAAATTCAGGAACTGCTGGAAGAGTTCGCTGATATAGTGGTGGATGAATTACCTCATTCATTACCGTCGATGAGGAGCATGAGCCATCATATAGACCTCATACCAAGAGCCAATTTGCCGAACAAAGCAGCGTACAGATTGACGCCGTAGGAGAATGAAGAAGTTAAAAGGAAGGTATAGGAACTGTTGGATAAAGGACTTATCAGGGAGAGTTTAAGTCTGTGTGCCATTCCAACAGTACTGAGTCCAAAGAAGGATGGAGGTTGGAGAATGTGCACTGATTTCAGAGCCATTAACAAGATAACCATCAGGTACAGGTTTCCATTGCCATGGATGGATGATTTGATGGACTGTTTAAGTGGAGCAAATTTTTTTTCAAAGGTTGATTTGAAAAGCGGATACCATGAGATTCGCATGAGGGAAGGCGATGACTGGAAGACATCCTTCAAAACCAATGAAGGGTTGTACAAATGGCTAGTCATGCCATTTGGGTTGACGAATGCACCAAGTACATTCATGAGGTTGACGAATGAAGTGCTAAAGGAATTCATTGGTAAGTTTGTCATTGTTTATTTAGATGACATATTGATTTTCAGCAAAACAAAAGAAGAACATCTGAAGCATTTAGCTGCAGTAATGAGGAAGCTAGAACAAGAGAAGTTGCTGGTCAACGTGAGGAAATATTCATTCATGAAGCTAGAGTTTATCTATCTGGGATTTATCATATCAGCAAATGAATTGAAGATGGATCCAAGTAAAGTGGAGGTAATTAAAAATTGGCCATCACCAAGAAATGTTTTTGAGGTGCGAAGTTTTCATGGTTTGGCTAGTTTCTACCGAAAATTCATCAGGAATTTCAGTGGAATTAGCGCAGCGATGATGGATACAGTGAAGAAGAGGCATAAGTCTTTTCACTGGACAGCGGAGGCAGAGAAGAGTTTCAATCTGTTGAAGCGGAAGATAACGAAACAACCAGTGTTGGTGTTGCCATATTTTCAGAAGACATTTCAGGTGAAATGTGATGCCAGTGGGTATGCCATAGGAGTGGTCCTGAGTCAGGAGGTCAGACCGATTGCATATTTCAGCGAAAATCTTGATAAAGCGAAACTGAAATACTCCACATATGATAAAGAATTTTATCCTATCATACAGGCATTGAAGAAGTGGAGGCATTACTTGATCCCAAAAGAATTTGTATTGTACAGTGATAGTCATGCATTACAGTTTGTGACTCAGCAAGAGAAGTTGAATCAAAAACATGCTAAATGGGTAGAGTATATGCAAAATTTTACATTTGTAATCAAACACATTTTAGGGACTGCTAACAAAGTGGCTGATACTTTGAGCAGGAAGTGTTTGTTGCTGCAGGAGTTCCGAGTCAAGACCTTGGGTTTTAAAAATCTTAAAGATATGTATGCAGGTGATGCAGATTTTGCAGAGGCATATGAGGCAACTGAGAATCCAGTTCTCAGATATAGAAGCCCGTGGATGGATTACATGATCCAAAATGGACTGTTGTTCAGAGGAAATCAGTTATGCATTCTGAATTGCTCCATAAGGGAGAATTTGCTAAAAGAGAAGCACAGTCGTGGATTAGCAGGGCACTTTAGCCACGACAAAACATTTGCAAAGTTGAGCGAAGAATACTATTGGCTGAGGATGTTAACAGATGTCAAGAAGTTTGTCGACAGATGTAGAATTTGCTAGCATTCAAGGGGCAAGAAACAGAATGCGGGATTCTATCAATCATTACCCATACCTGAGAGGCCATGGGATGAAATCAACATGGATTTCGTATTGGGATTACCTAGGACGCAAAGAGGACATGATTCAATATTTGTGGTGGTTGACAGGTTTTCCAAAATGGCACATTTTATTCCATGCCAGAAAACAAGCGATGCGACTCATATCACGAATTTGTTCTTCAAAGAGATTGTTAGACTTCATGGTTTACCCAGAAGAATAGTATCGGATAGGGATACGAAATTCATGGGACATTTCTGGAGGAAACTCTGGAAGAATATGGGAACTAACTTGATGTTTAGTTCAGCCTATCATCCTTAGACGGATGGGCAAACAGAGGTGGTAAATAGGAGTCTGGGAGACTTACTCAGAAGCCTGGTGACAGAGCACCATAGCAGCTGGGACAATGTGTTGCCACAGGCAGAGTTTGCTTACAACGATTCAGTAAATAGAAGCATAGGCAAAATTCCATTTGAGATTGTATATGGCAGACAGCCAAGAGGAGTATCTGAGCTGAGGGATTCAGAGCAGATAATGACTAAGAGTGCAAGCGCTGAAGAATGTGCAGAGGCGATGGAAGATCTTCACAGCAGAGTGAAGCAGCGATTGCAGGAATCAAACCAAGGATATAAGCGCAGAGCGGATCAGCATCNNNNAGAAGGAAAGTTTCCCAAGGGGAACATACAACAAGCTGAAGATGAAGAAAATTGGGCCATGCAGAGTCCTGAAGAAATTGGGAGAAAACGCTTATGAGATTGAATTGCCGATTGAGATCGAAATATCTTCGACATTCAATGTCTCAGACTTATATCCATATAAGGCTGAGGAAGCAGGAGTTGGGAGTGATGAACAGCTAGAAATCCAGTGGCAGAAGCAGATGCTGATTGCAGAAAAGCCACAGATGGAGCATATACTAGACAAAAGAGTCAGCAAAAGGACCAGACGAAAGGAATACTTCGAGTATCTGGTGAAATGGAAGAACCATCCAGTGGAAGATGCCAGCTGGGAGACAGAAGCAGTGATTCAAAAGCATGGAAAGACCATGCAGGAACTCATGGACAGGATCCCATGAAATCTTTCAAGCCGAGGAGTATGATGCAGGAGCATCGCCAACTCAACAAGCGAGCCAGCACATCAAGCGGAGATTAGCTGGGAAAACAAACCCAAAATTTTAAAAGTGCTTTGGGATTGTAGCGCAAGTCTTAAATGATCCTTTATGAAGGAGTTCCTTTTGTATATTGTATCAGACCTCGAGCCATATGCTCTTGTCTGAAATATATAGGAGGCAATTAATAGATTTAATGCAGGTAGATAGGATTTTATTTCCAGATTAGACAGTTTTAGAGTCCGAGAGGGAAAACGGATATAGATACCCTCATTGTATCATTGTAGCATTATTCAGAAGCGTTCAGAAGAGAAGAGCAAGTAGAAAAAATAGTGAATAACACCCATGTACAGACATTTGAATTAATAGAAGAAAGTTCTAGTTCAAATTCATGGCTGGTGTTGTTTCTCTGTGTATGTGGTTTATGTGCTCATGAATGTTTGTTTTCTGGTTATGCATTTTCTTTGTATATGCTGTGCATGTGATGTCAGGGTTCAAACTGAAGTCTGAAGGAGAGAGAGAATAAGTTTCAATTGTTTCTCTATCTAATCCAGGAGATTCCTGCAAGGTGTGCAGTTGAATTCATCCGCAAGGAGTGCGTTGATGAAGCTTCGATAGTTTAACACTTGTTCTCATTCACCCAGAAGTTGAATTGGGTTGTTGAAGCCGTGCGAAGAGTGCACAGGTGGAAGCAGAAGTCTCAGTAGTTAATCCTAGTAAAGGAAGATCAAAGACTGCTGCTGCAGGAAGTGCGCAGAGTCTGAGATATTCAACACTTGGTGAATTCTTGAATATTGAGCGCAAGGAGTGCGCGCAAGTCCCTCTAAAGGAGTCAGAGTAGAAAAGCTCAGGAGGTATAGCACCTTTGTGGTATTGTTGAAAGATATCCCAGGAATTTTGGGTCGAGAGAAGTTGGAGAAAGAGAGGCAAGTACCGGTGATCAAGGAGAAGTTCTGAGAAAGGAGCTTTAGTCTTCTGAAGAAATCCTCGAGTAGGAGGAATCGATGGTCAGGATTCGCAGACGGAAGCTGTGAAGTCCCGTCGACCGTTATATCTAAAGGGAGTTGCGCCGAGTTTAATTCTGAAGGAACAGAGGAAGACCCTAGAGATTCAGAGTTCGGGATATCGGGGTTTCCGTGGTCATGGAACTCTTGTGGACGGGAATCGCGATTAGCGAATTCCCGAGAGGATCAGGGTCATTGATCACAGCAGAGATATGTGGCACGAGATCCTGAGGAGTCGGGATTCAGCATTTCGGGGTTCTCGCATACAACGAAATCGCAGCAGGAAAAATCACGATTTTGCGAAATGCGACGGGTCCCACAGCCACATCATTTTGGCGGAAGACAGGTGTCGGGAGGTCAGCCTTGTAGGGAGAAGGTGACAGGTGGCATCGGCATATCGTGAGCTTGGAGGTTCGCGAGTTGGAACCGTAAATATTTACGTCAAAGTTTGCGAGGTCGCGAGAGGCGATATCTCGACAACCATCGATTAGAGCATGGGCCACAGAGCGCAATAAAGAAGGACAGGTGGCATCAGAAGTCGGGGATCAAATATCCCAAAGGCATGAGTTCCATGTATTTCGATTTCGTGAAGCCCGAATTTTCGATAGGGAACGGGCCATGGTCTCGTGGATTGGCAGGTCATGCGGGAAAGGAGTAGCTAGAGGGGCTAAGGGTGTAGCGAGAGTGCCTTTGCAGATCGGGAAGCGGGGATTCATGAGGTGAGTAAACTGTGATCTCGTATGTACCGAAGATCCCGATGGAACAATCCCTGACAATAGGAAAGGAGCACGGGCGAATATTCATCAGGTTTCGGGGATTTTAAGACCCGAGTGTAGGACTCACAATCTCGTGAGGTCCGATTCTCTGATAGGCAAAAGGAGATCATCAAGAGAGCATTCTGTGGGTGCGTAAAAGTCCCGATAAGGGATTTGAGGAGCACTTTAGCTCCTCAGGCTAGTGAAGAAGAAGGTCCTGGTGGTAGCAGGCGTGCCCGGGTGATGCGAGCTACATCATCTCATTGCATTGTATCTCAATCATTCATCCACTACTATTATCCTTGTTAACATTATGATATTTAGGCTTCTTATATTTATTTTTATCCTATCACTACTCTTATTTTCTATTCCTTTACATGTTTATTACCTTTTTTTTTTATTATATATATACTACCAATTATCACCACATGCTTTCACCCTACTCATATATTTCATATTTTACTTTTACTATTACTTTTACATTTCACTATTTTATGTATCTTTCCCATCTTCATTTATGTTGCATGCTTTTCATTATCCATTTTTCTAAATCTACTTATATTTAGTATATAAGTGTCACTTATTTTTTTATTATTCTAGTTAACACACATTATTTATTTATTTATTTTATTCACTATCATATGTCATTACAGCCTTCAATATTTATTATTATACCATCTCCTTTCTATACATTATTTTATACATATGTTATTATTTGTATGTTAATTATTTTTCACATTTCCAATCTCTAACAAATATATTGTATTTACAATGTATGTTTTTATCATTGTTTATATATATATATATGTTTATATATATATATATATATATATATATATATAATCTATTTCACAACTATTTACTTTCATTTTATTTTTATAAATTAATTATTTTTTACTTTTTATATCATATTTTATTAAACCCTTCATTCTTCCTTATTTATGGTCCAAGGGTTCAAGTATTACATCCAATTTGAGTGGGCTTAATGGTTAAGAACATGTGTTTCCTCTTAAGAAGTTACAAGTTCAAATCGAGAGGGAGTAGGGTATGTATACCTTTGTAGACTTTACTAGTTAACCTAATAGAATTAGAAGACAACAATCTAGGATTAATTCTCCATTTTGATGAAAAAAACAAAACGGAAATGGTTCCTCTCACGACTTCTACCATTGTATAACAAAGTTGAAGGATATTCAATTCAGTATAAAACTAAAAGTTATACAAACCTACGACTTCTACCATTGTATAACAAAGTTTAAGGATATTTAGTTGAGTATAAAACTAAACTTTATACAAACCTATTCATCATTATTTCTTTATACATTTTAAATCAATATATATATATATATATATAACTAATTTTATTTGGTTTATATTTATAAATAAAATTAATAATCCAATAACAATTGGGTATAGAACTCAATTTTGTGTATAAAACTAAACTAGAAGCAACCTTATCCCTTTATACATTTAAAATATATATATATAATTTAACAAATATTTTTTTAAAACAAAATTAATAAAGCAATTACATAAAGTGAATATATAAGTAATTAATTAATAAATATTAAAAATTAAATAAATTAAAAACAACAATATGGAGTAAGAAGGCCTTGCATAAGGTCTATGTGCCTCCCCTAGACAAACCCACACCTAAAAAAACGCCTAAAATAAAATTTGACGGTGAACACTCTCTCTCAATAATTTGCTTCTTTCTCACTCTTGCTCAGCAAGCCTTCTCTTCCTTTATTCGTCGCTTATAGTTTGCGTTCTCAAAAGGAATGACCCCTGCTCCATGGTCGACACTACAAAGGGAACAACTATGGCCTCCATGCTAGCCTATCCATTTTCTAGTTGAGTGTAGTCTGTTTGAGCACAGTGAGCTCAACAAGTCATAAGCCCCATATTTAGCATACGCCCTCATGAGAACCTCCCTAGTGCTTGGTGCTTGGTATTTGAGCATTGTTTATTGCTTGGTGGATGCGTAGTCCCCTTGTGACTTGGGCTCTTTCATAGTTCCATGGCCATCGGTCTTAAATCCCGATTCTTGGGTCGTTTCTTTTCTTTATTTTCCTTCCTTAATCTACCCTTCCAACACTGCCACTACATTGTCCTCTGGATCTCCAAGCATGGATATCCTTCTATACAAATTATTCGGCAAGCCCTCAGAAGAATTTTCTTTCTCCTCATCCTCGTCAGTTGTTTTCCCAGTGGCTATGGCCTGCATTGAAATTGCTCTGGAAGACCCCCAATTTTACAAACCCTTCTCTCTTCATACAAATTATTTCTACCGGAAAAACTCCCATTCAAACAAACATTTGGAAGCCCTACACTATGAAACAAATGATAGAGTGGGATCTCCAGGTAGCCACAGTGGCAGGAATGTAGCATGGACTCCCGCTAGTTGTTGAAGAACGGGTAAGCCTTTTGGTAATGACAGGAGTAACAAGTGACCTCGTTGCTGCCAATGGAGCTGAGGAGCTCCCACGGGAAGACATGTAGTGCACCCCTATTTCGTACTTGTGGGATCCTCCCTTGGCATGGACTTGACGCTTGACTTGGCGCTAGGATAATGATTCTTGGAGATTGGATGCTATAACCCCTGGGATTTCAATGTGGGTGTTCTCATCGATGCTTGGGCTCAACTGTGAAGGAGGTGAAGTTAAAAGAGGAGCTTGATGGGATACTCAAGGGAGGAGGAGGGTTGCCTGTCATATCACATTTTTTGGCAGGATGATGTGAGGTGTCCAAGCAGATGAATCTATTTTTTTTCCATCTTTGCACAGATATCCTTGATGAAAAGTTTCTTAGGGTTGAAGCTGAAAAACAACCAAATATTTTAGAGGCATTCTCAATATCGATAGTACCATATTTTGTATTTTTTTTAAGGTGATTTGAGTAGCATAATAACATAACTGTTATATTTATTCTTTCTTGAGGATGAAATTAGATTAGTGCTACTAGAGTTTCACTTCTTACTGAAACGATCCATCCCCCAGAGTATTGGATATTTCTTCAATCAGTTTGGCACAAGTTTTGGCTGATAGTATTATAACCCAAGGCATTCATTTCCTGTTGTGGTGATTGGGAAACCCTAGATTGAAAAATATACATATATTTTCTATGCCTTTCCCCATATGGGTGTACAAATTATAGCTAGAGATGGGCGGATTCTTTGCTAGTATTAATTTCGTGTCATTTTTGGAATGTGCAAAATCTTTGTCATTGCCTTCGCTTTCTTGCAAGGTGAACCATGGATGAAATTTGTTTGAAGGTCTTCTCGTTTGTTCCCCGCCTCATCATTTAGGTTTATTAAATTTGTAAGGACTTTAGGACTGCATTATTTTGTCAGTCTGGAGCCTGTGTGGTAATCTTAGTCTGAATTTGTTCACAAATGCTTGTGCAAAACCCTGATGTTGAAGGAAGGGGAAGTGATTGTAACACTGGAGAAGGGTTTCTCTCCCGCGGATTCGATTCTAGGTGCAAGTGGCCTCCATATCTCACAAAGAGGGCTTGACATTTGCGAATAAGCCGAAGGCCTCCCTAAGCATGGAGATATGTGGATTACAAGTGTTGATAGCTGCTGCACTATTTGATCATGTGTATGTAGCCGATAACAATGGTGTAGGGAATTAGTATGGTGTAGAGCAGTAGACCGACAGTGTTCCTCAACAGACAATATGTTCAAAGCCATTAGGAAAATAATTTCATGAATTCCTGCTCCAGTTTTGGATCTATTTCATCTATTTCAGTTTAATATAGTTGAAACATTTCCAATAAAAATTGAAGTAGATGCTAAGCTTGGATTTGGGATATTTATTCTCAGCATCTCTCCAATTCTAGACCCTAAGGTTTTAGGATTGTTTTCGGCCTTGAAATACTGAAATCCGGGTTCTTGTAAGAACCTATTGGAAGGCTCGAAGATGTTTCTGTCTGATTGTTTTTACGGTATTCCTGCCACTCTAGGCCTGTGGCAAAAAGAGTCCAAGCTTATTTTTATTGGCCTAGATAATGCAAGCAATACTACCTTGCTACATTGTGCTATTCGCAGCTCACAGGAACGCGTGAGTAGAACTCTTGTAATGTGAAATTGCATCTATTTTCATCCCAATTCGGCCATTGGAATACCTTAATTGCCAGTAGAGCCTTACATTGATTGTCGTTGGTAGTATGCACATTGAGAATACAACTTAAAGTGTTTCAAGATAGTCTCTGGATATAGCTAATTCTACAACATTCCTTTCCTTCTCTATGATTTGAACTCGTGGCTCACCCAGACACTTGAATATATATTCTCTTTACATTTCTTTTGAACTTTTGTTAGCCTTCTCAATCGTTGGGAACAGTCATGGATTTGGTTATCAAGGTAACGCAGTCTTTGTATCATCTCTGGAATCTGATTTTGGGTTTTCGTGCTAAGTAAAAATTAACTGGGTTTTCAGGGTTGAAAATTTTCTGGCAGTGTTGGATTTCTATATCAGAGGGTTTTGATTACCATTTTTTCGGTAGAGTGCCCCTTATTTAAAATGTTTGAAAAATATATCAGATATTTTTTATTACCATTTTTTTCTGTAGAGTAACCTTCATTTCAAGTATTTTCTCTCAATATTAATTTTCTTTTCTAGCTAGTAAATGTGTAGAAATCTATTTTTAAGAGGAAATTTGGCAATGTTTGTGGGGATGAGGTATAGGGTGATTACTTGTATCTGTGATGACCATGTTTCAAAACCCGTCCAGTCTTTGATATTATGGTTGACCTAAATCCTTTTGAAGTGCGGAGGGGGAGACACACTAGTACATAGGTACTTTTAAAAACAATCGTCTATGAAGAGGCAAATTTCATTTATACGGTTACATTTAAGTTCCATGGAGGAAGGATATAAGGCCAACTATGGTGGTGGTATCACCTTTTCTGAACAACATCATAAACTCTTTATATTTTCCTCATGAGTGTTAATAGGATGCTTCTTGTTCTTTGTGCAAGTAGCCCCTCTCATATTCTAGTAGATTGTTGGAACAAATGTAGTACATCCAGTTCCACTTTTTGTAGCTCGATAATAATTTGCAAATAAATTTTGGCACAAATTTGTAAACTCTTAACCCAAGAGAAAAATTTAACAGGTTGGGCTTGTAACAATCCAATTTGGAATGTAGATGAAGAGATATTTCTCTTAGAGGTATGAAAAACTGTAAGGGAGTTGAAATGTGAAATGTATAGATTAGGAAACTGGGCAGAGGTTGCAGACCATGTTGGCACAAAGACAAAATAATGTTGTGGGTGGTCAAGCCTATGTTTAATTTTTTAAACCGGGCTATGATACCATATGTAAGGCCTACCTATTTCAAAGCTCAAAATAATAAATGTTTTCTATAATCTCCTACTGAAATTGATGCAACTTAGTTTAGAATGTTTCTTTCATGCAAGAAATAAAATGGGAAATAGATAGTAAATAGACAACATGATAAATTAGATGCCATAATAACACCAACATAATAATAATAACAAACCAACTAGTAAAATACCTACCTCGACCTGCAGGTTGGTTGATTTAGCCCATTTCCTGTTTTTTGATGATCTTGCCCAAACTGAATATTAACCTCCCAACCAACTAGGAACAACCTCTTTGGCTCCTTAGCTCTAGGAATCCTTGCAGTTTTCTAGCCCCCAAGCCCAAAGTTCCTAGCAACATCAGTACCCTGTGAGAGTTATCCAAAACAAATTGTTCTCCCAATTTCCTCCTCTATTTCAAAATTTCATCCTCCTCCTTCTTCCCCTAATTTTCCCCCAAAACAAAAGACCCCCTTTCCAAGTCCTCCCACGCTCCCTTATCCTCCTCTCTCAATTCCCCCTCATTAATTCATCAAAATCCTTATCCCCCCATTAATTCTCCAACATCCTTATCCCCCCATTGATTACTTCACCTACCTTTTAATAATAAAATAATAAAAAGACTCATTTAGTTTATTTTAATAATCAATTAAATTTAAATTAAAATATGATAAACAATTAATCAAATCAGGTTGTTACATTTTTTCCCGATAAAGTAAATCCATGTGAAACATGAGAAATAATCAACAAAAATGAGCACGCACATTGATTTAATTATTTATGGATGTGGAAAAGGCCCGATGAGGTCTCTATTGATCAAATATAAAGGAGATGAATCTCTCTAAGTCTTGCCTTTGTCAAATTTCTCTTGACGGTGTTTTCCAAGAACACATACCTCGCAAATTCCTTTGAAGAAGTGGATGTCAGGTAGACCATCAACCATTCCTTTATTTTTAAAATGTTGCATATATATGAAATTTAAATGCCTGCATCTTTTGTGCCATATCCTATTGCTTTCATCAGCATGGGTAAGTTGTAATGCAAAATATGGTTCAATAAATTCATAAAATGTATAGAGTCTAGATTGATGATTTACCCCACCGATAGAAACCCTAGAATTGGTTTGAATGTCATATATATCCACTACATCATGTGTGAATATGACTCTCTTTCTGGTGTCAAATTTTTTCATCCGATACACAGATAAAATATTGACAGAAAGTTTGGAAATGTGCAACACATTTTAAAAGCTTCCATTTGTAAGTTCAATTCTTCCTTTGTCGGTAACCTAGACTGAAGAGTTGTCCCCCATCATAATAGGTGGGCCTTTGCGTGCATCCAATGAAGAACATACTTATTTTGTGGCACTCATGTGGTTTGATGCACATGAATCTACAATCCAAGCATCAAAAGAGGAGTTGATGGAAATCAAAGCATGGATAGAATTGTCTTTCTTGGGATTTTGATCTTCTTGATTCTTCTTTTTAGCACCCTCCGGGATGCGATCTCAAAGTTTGTTTTCCTGAATTATTTGGGTCATTATATCTATCTATTTCTTCATACATGTGGATTTTGGATGGAATCGTTTATGGAAGTAAGTGAATTTCTCCCATTTTCTTCCCTTTCCACCTTTGGATCTAGATGCATCATTGAAAGGTTTTGAGTACACTTCCTTCTTTAGATTTGAATGTGATTTCCTTTTGTATTTATATTTATATTTATGATATTGATTACCGCTTCCATCTTGCATAGTAAGTGCATGTGCCTTTGGGCCTTTGATTTTTCCCACGTTGATGATCTTGTTCTTCTCTTGTGTCAGAGTCTCGATAAGTTCTTTAAGAGACAGAATCTTCCAGGTGGCTCCAGTGGCAAATCTAATTGAATGAAATGTGGATACAGACACTGAGTATTCTGGACCAATTTTGGAGAGAATGGTGAGAACCATTTGTTTCTCCTCCTTAGATTTATCAACCATGCAAGCCTTGAGTTGAGACAACAAATCCCTATAAAGAAATCTTGGAGATTATCGAAGTTTTTTGGATCCAATGTAATCAATTCCACCTAGAGAATGTGTCCCCTCATCTCATTATTCTTTACAAAAATCCCTTCCATGGTGGTCCAGGATTCATTTGGGGTTTTACAGGAGGATATGTGAAAGAGGAGTTAAGGAGAAATTAGACTGCAAATTGTTCTGAATGCTTCATTCATTCGATTTAGATACTTGGATTTTTCTATGGCTGATGTTCGTTCTGCCTCTGTGTTCATGGTTAACCTATATAATCCTCTTCTTGGAAGATGCATGATCATCTTGTCCTTCCATGCAAAGAAATTGTACAGTGTAAGAATGAATTCTTTTGGAAATTCCATTTTTTCATTGTCTTCAATCTTTGGTACTTGCAAAATAATTTGGTGTGTCTTTTCCATTGAAGGTCGTCGGCTCTAATACCATGTAAATGTGTTGAAACTACACATAATATATCTAGCTGGGAATTTACATACACACTTGCAAAAAAAATAGAATAAAAGTGAACTAGGAGAGAAAGAATAAAAGAATTCTCATTAACCAAATGAACGAATGATAATTTACCCATGATATACTATCTATAACTCAACCAATGCACACCAGAGGAGAATCCAATGTGCCATAGTGGTGGCCTAGAGTGATATCGATGCACACCAGTAGTTACAGGAGTAAACTTCCACCTAGTCTAGTCTCTTGTGCAGTTATAGGACTAAACTGTCACATAGCTAAGTTAACTAGTCTATCACTCTTCAGTTAACTGACCAGAACAGAGTGAAGTGAGGAGGAGATTAGGGAATCATGAGTAATTTTCTAGTCTAGTAATGATCCCAAGGATAATTTCCATTAGTTGGTGATGATCCCAATACTACATGGTGATAATACCAATCTCGCATCTAGAATCCACTCAAGTAATGAAACTGAAGAGAATATTCTCCTAGAGGAATATCCTCCATAAAATATAGGAGGCTGAAAAATGACTAATAAACATATGAAAAACCTTAGGAAAAATAAATCTTAGGTGTGTATGAAGTAACTCCAACAATACTCAGAACAATCTACCTAAGTTGGATAAAAAAGGTTCCATTTGGTTTCATCCATAAGCAGTCTTGCACCAGTGTGAGCATCATCTCCACCAATGCATTATCAAGGAAGTTTTAGTTCAGTGGAAGGACACACAACCACAAGATGCCATCGAGGAGTCGGATACCATTCTGCAACAATTTCTTCATATGAATTCTTGAGGAAAAAGTTGTTTTTGTGGGGGAGGCCATGTTCGGACCTAATCTCCCTATCCCCTCAGATAGGTAGAAAATATACTTTCCTTGTAATAAATACTAATATTAATAAATAAGGTCTAGTAATAAGGAAGAATAAGTCAAATGTAAGAAGACCTAATAGAATCTTCCACTTCTAGAAATATCTTCCTTTGGATTTCTTTTCGTAGATATATTTGTTATAAATAAGAGTTGAGGGCATGAGAAGTTTTTTTCTTGACAATTATTGTAATAGAGCATTGCTTTGTTGGAGGTTTCCCCCTCAAAGCAACAAGTGAACACTGTTTCCTATCAATAAGGGTATTATTTTCGTGTTTTGGTTCCTTATATTTTGTTCTTCTGTTGTTAATCTATGAAGTATTTCTATTTTCTGCTATTATAATAGATTTGTTGCTTAACAACTTCAGCCTCTTCATTCCATTTAAATGCATTTTTTTTCAAAAATGTTTTTTATGAGGCCACAATTTATGTGTAGTTTCGAACAAATCTTTCGTAGTACCCGTTAAGACCAATGAATCCTCATAATGATGTGATCGATTTGGGGATAATCCACTCAGTACCTGCAACAATTTTATATGGATCAACCTTGATTCCTTCATCTAATACAAGATATCCCAAAAATATTATCTCTCTTTTTCCAAAGTTGCATTTGGATTTGTTAATATATAACTTAGTACTATATCTATTTGCATGAGGTGTGAGTTCCAGCTCTTTCTACAAACAATGATATCATCAGAGAAGATAGGTACAAACTTCCATAGGTACATATCAAATAAATCATTCATTACTACTTGGAAGTTAGCTAGAGCATTGGATAAAACAAAAGGCATGACTTGAAATTCATACAACCCTTCATCACTACAGAAAGCAGTTTTGGGAATGTCTTCCTCTCGAATATTTTTTTGGTAATAACCTAATTTTAGGTCCATCTTGAATAAGTATTTAACACCATGGATCTTATGAAATAACTCATGAACAATTTGAATTGGAAATATATTTGTTATCATAAATGTGTTCAATGATCGATAGTCAATACAAAGTATATATGTTCCATCCTTTTTTATAACAAGTATGAACAGAGCTTAGCAAGGACTCTTTCTTCTTGTAATAACACCATAGTCAAATAATTCTTGAACCAAACGTTCAATATTTGTCTTATGTTGGTGCAACTGCCTATAATATTTTTTTTTATTTGGGATAGAACCAGGGATCAATTCTATGATGTGGTCTCTAGAACGAGGTGGACGAAGCCCACAAAGTGGTTCCTGAAAAATGATGTTATAATTTGAATGGATTTCGTCTAATTTCTTGGGATGATCATTTTTTTTTCTCATTAGTAGTTCCCTCTTTGCACAGAAGTGTAATAAGATCGAGATCCCCTTTTAATTATTTTTTCCATCCTATTAGGTGAGACCAATTGCGGAGGACAATTAATTCCTTGTAATTTGTACTTTCCCACATTTTCATAAAATCTTATAAATTTCTCTTCTAACATTAATCAAATAGTACCAAGTGTGGCTAACGATTGGCCCCCCAATACAATATATACGCCATTGATTGACATAACATACATATGATATTTTAATTTGTATTCATTCATGGATACTTCTACCTTGTGACATTTCTCATCACATGAAGTTGTCCTATTTCCGAGGATGGAGACTTAAAATTCATAGTTAGGATAAATACATATGTTTAATTTCCCTTCTATATTCATATCAATGACGTTATGTGAACTAAAACTATCTATGAGTATTTTTACTTTAGTTTTCTTAACATATCCATAAACGTTAAGAGTTTGGGGATGAGAAATACTTGTTATTACGAAAACAAAATGTGTCGAACTTATGTTTTTATTTCCTAACTCGTGGTAATTTCTTGAGTCTAAATTATTTATTTCTTCATTAGAAGAAGATATGTCCCCTACTTCCTCATCCTTGCCATGTTCACTCTTGTCTATTTGGAATGAATAAAGTTTTGTTCTTGCACTTACGGAAAAGTTTCCAATTCGGTGCATTACATTTAAAACACCAATCTTTATGTTGTCTTGTATCTAGTGGCAATGTCCTTTTGTGAGGGGGAATTTATTTGTAGCTAAATTCTTTGATTGAGTGTCATGATGTATGTCGTCTATATGCTTTAAATTTTTTTCTAGCGATTTTTTCTTTCTCGTAAGCTTTCTCAATATCGTTCACATTAAGAAATTTGAGCTCATTTTGGATATTTTCCTTCAACCCTAAGAAGGCTATATGAAGCATATGATATTTTAATATATTAGGGACATGCGTGGCTAGCACATGTAGATCCTGAAAAAATTCTTGCACTGCACCAGACTATTGTGATTAGGAGAGTTTAGTAAAAACCCCCTTTGCTTATGTGTAGAGAAAATATAGGAAGCATTTCTTTTTTAATACATAATCGTCTCTTGCTAGAGATTTGCATTTTTCTCTCTACTATAGGAACTAGTCCTTCATATGTATAGATGCAACATTAACTTTTTCTTCATCATTAGAAATTTGGTAAGACCGGAAGTATTGTTGATTTTAGTTACCCATCTTGTTGTTTTTCTTACATTCGATCCATCAAATTATGGAATAGTAAGTTTCTCGTTGGCCATGGCACTATTATATGTCCCCATGTTCGAAAAGAAGTGTGATATCGGAGGAATCTAGTGTGAATTAGAATTATTGGGGATTTTATTCACAGTTGCTATATTATTGGGGATTTTATTCCCATTCGTCATTTCTTTGAGCTTGATTATCATGACATTTTAATTTCCACTCCACTCTACTAATTCTTCATTCAATTTGTTAATTTTGGCATCCAACTAACTTATAAGGCCCGCAAAAATTTCTTTAAGACCTTTTCTTAGTTCCGCCAT
>JASDQU010736673.1:428325-441034 GCA_032191745.1 Picea mariana | reverse complement strand
GAAACATAATTGTTTAAGCTCAGTAACAACTCATTCACCTCCCCCCTCTCAGTTGACCAACATATTTTATGTATCTTTCCCATCTTCATTTATCTTGCATACTTTTCATTATCCATTTTTCTAAATCTACTTATATTTACTATATAAGTGTCACTTATTTTTTTTTATTCTGGTTAACACACATTATTTATTTATTTATTTTATTCACTATCATATGTCATTACAGACTTCAATATTTATTATTATACCATCTCCTTTCTATACATTATTTTATACATATGTTATTATTTGTATTTTAATTATTTTTCACATTTCCAATCCCTAACAAATATATTGTATTTACAATGTATATTTATATATATATATATATATATATATATATAATCTATCTCACAGTACTTTCATTTTATTTTTATAAATTAATCATTTTTTACTTTTTATATCATATGTCACTAATCACTTTATTCTTCTTTATTTATGGTGCAAGGGTTCAAGTATTACTTTCAATTTGAGTGGGCTTAATGATTAAGAACATGTGTTTCCTCTTAAGAAATTACAAGTTCAAATCCAGAAGTAGGATATGTATACCTTCATATACTTTACCAGTCAAATCGATGAACTTATTATTATTATTATATTATACTTCCAATCTATTTCATATCCTCATTTACTTTTTATTTTTACTTACCTTGCATGTATATTTTATTACTTAATTTGCATGTATAACCTTCACCATATAATTAAAACATTATTATTTTATAGCAATAAGCGGGTGTTAACGAAATAGTTGGTCCTTGCGTTAACCTAATAGAATTAGAGGACAAAAGTCCTTGCATGTATATTTTTATTCTTCGTTTTGATGAAAAAAAACAAAACGGAAATGGTTCCTCTCACAACTTCTACCATTGTATAACAAAGTTGAAGGATATTTAATTCAGTATAAAACTTAAAGTTATACAAACCTACGACTTCTACCATTGTATAACAAAGTTGAAGGATATTTAATTGAGTATAAAACTAAAATTTATACAAACTTATTGATCATTATTTCTTTATACATTTTAAATCAAAAATATATACATAACTAATTTTATTTGATTTATATTTACAAATAAAATTAATAATCCAATAACAATTGGGTATAGAACTCAATTTTGTGTATAAAACTAAACTAGATGCAACCTTATCCCTTTATACATTTAAAAAAATATATATAATTTAACAAATATTTTTTTAAAACAAAATTAATAAAGAAATTACATAAAGTGAATATATAAGTAATTAATTAATAAATATTAAAAATTAAATAAATTAAAAACAACAACATAGAGTAAGAAGGCCTTGCATAAGGTATATGTGCCTCCCGTAGACAATCCCACACCTAAAAAAAGATGCCTACAATAAAATTTGACGGTGAACGCTCTCTCTCCATAATTTTCTTCTTTCTCACTCTCGCTCAGCAAGCCTTCTCTTCCTTTATTCGTGGGTTAGAGTTTGCGTTCTCAAAAAGAATGACCCCTGCTCCATGGTCAACAGTACAAAGGGAACAACTATGGCCTCCATGCTAGCCTATCCATTTTCTAGTTGAGTGTAGTCTGTTTGAGCACAGTGAGCTCAACAAGTCATAAGCCCTATATTTAGCATACGCCCTCATGGGAACCTCCCTAGTGCTTGGTGCTTGGTATTTGAGCATTGTTTATTGCTTGGTGGATGCGTAGTCCCCTTGTGACTTGGGTTCTTTCGTAGTTCCATGGCCATCGTTCTTAAATCCCGATTCTTGGGTCGTTTCTTTTCTTTATTTTCCTTCCTTAATCAACCCTTCCAACACTACCACTACATTGTACTCTGGATCTCCAAGCATGGATATCCTGCTATAAAAATTATCCGGCAAGCTCTCAGAAGAATTTGCTTTCTCCTCATCCTCGTCGGTTGTTTTCCTAGTGGCTATGGCCTCCATTGAAATTGCTCTGGAAAACCCCCAATTTTACAAACCCTTCTCTCTTCATACAAATTATTTCTACCGGAAAAACTCCCATTCAAACAAACATTTGGAATCCCTACGCTATGAAACAAATGATAGAGTGGGATCTCCAGGTAGCCACAGTGGCAGGAATGTAGCTTGGACTCCTGCTAGTCGTTGAAGAACGGGTAAGCCTTTTGGTAATGACAGGAGTAACAAGTGACCTCGTTGCCGCCAACGGAGCAGAGGAGCTCCCACGGGAAGACATGTAGTGCACCCATATTTCTTCCTTGTGGGATGCTCCCTTGGCATCGACTTGGCGCTTGACTTGGCGCTAGGATAATGATTCTTGGACATTGGGTGCTATAACCCCTGGGATTTCAATGTGGGTGTTCTCATCAATGCTTGGGCTCAACTGTGAAGGAGGTGAAGTTAAAAGAGGAGCTTGATGGGACACTCAAGGGAGGAGGAGGGTTGCATGTCATATCACATTTTTGGGCAGAATGGTGTGAGGTGTCCAAGCAGATGAATCTATATTTTTTCCATCTTTTCATAGATACCCTTGATGTTAAGTTCCTTAGGGTTGAAGCTGAAAAACAACCAAATATTTTAGAGGCATTCTCAATATCGATAGTACCATATTTCGTATTTTTTTTAAGGTGATTTGAGTAGCATAAAAACATAACTGTTATATTTCTTCTTTCTTGAAGATGAAATTAGATTAGTGCTGTTGGAGTTTCACTTCTTACTGAAACGATCCATCCCCCAGAGTATTGGATATTTCTTCAATCAGTTTGGCACAAGTTTTGGCTGATAGTATTATAACCCAAGGCATTCATTTCTTGTTGTGGTGATTGGGAAACCCTAGATTGAAAAATATACATATATTTTCTATGCCTTTCCCCATATGTGTGTACAAATTATAGCTAGAGATGGGTGGATTCTTTGCTAGTATTAATTTCATGTCATTTTTGGAATGTGCAAAATCTTTGTCATTGCCTTCGCTTTTTTGCAAGGTGAACCATGGATGAAATTTGTTTGAAGGTCTTCTCGTTTGTTCCCTGCCTCATCAGTTAGGTTTATTAAATTTGTAAGGACTTTAGGACTGCATTATTTTGTCAGTCTGGAGCCTGTGTGGTAAGCTTGGTCGCAATTTGTTCACAAATGCTTGTGCAAAACCCTGATGTTGAAGGAAGGGGAAGTGATTGTAACACTGGAGAAGGGTTTCTCTCCCGCGGATTCGATTCTAGGTGCAAGTGGCCTCCATATCTCACAAAGAGGGCTTGACATTTGCGAATAAGTCGAAGGCCTCCCTAAGCATGGAGATATGTGGATTACAAGTGTTGATAGCTGCTGCACTATTTGATCATGTGTATGTAGCCTATAACAATGGACTGCAGGGAATTAGTATGGTGTAGAGGAGTAGACCGACAGTGTTCCTCAACAGAAAATATGTTCAAAGCCATTAGGAAAATAATTTCATGAATTCCTGCTCCAGTTTTGGATCTATTTCATCTCGGATATCAGGTGCACTTTAATATAGTCGAAACATTTCCAATAAAAATTGAAGTAGATGCTAAGCTTGGCTTTGGGATATTTATTCTCATCATTTCTCCAATTCTAGACCCTAATCTTTTAGGATTGTTTTCGGCCTTGAAATACTGAAATCCAGGTTCTCGTAAGAACCTATTGGAAGGCTCGAAGATGTTTCAGTCTGATTGTTTTTACGGTATTGTTGCCACTCTAGGCCTGTGGAAAAAAGAGTCCAAGCTTATTTTTATTGGCCTAGATAATGCAAGCAATACTACCTTGTTGCATTGTGCTATTCGCGGCTCACAGGAACGCGTGAGTAGAACTCTTGTAATGTGAAATTGCATCAATTTTCATCCCAATTCGACCATTGGAATACCTTAATTTCCAGCAGAGCCTTACATTGATTGTCGTTGGTAGTATGGACATTGAGAATACGCCTTAAAGTGTTTCAAGATAGTCTATGGATATAGCTAATTCTACAACAATCCTTGCCTTCTCTGTGATTTGAACTCGTGGCTCACCCGAACACTTGAATATATACTCTCTTTACGTTTCTTTTGAACTTTTGTTAGCCTTCTCAATCGTTGGGAACAGTCATAGATTTGGTTATCAAGGTAACTTAGTCTTTGTATCATCTCTGGAATCTGATTTTGGGTTTTCGTGTTAAGTAAAAATGAACTGGGTTTTCAAGATTGAAAATTTTCTGGCAGTGTTTGATTTCTATATAGAGGGTTTTGATTACCATTTTTTCGGTAGAGTGCCCCTTCTTTAAAATGTTCGAAAAATATATCAGATATTTTTTATTACCTTTTTTTTTTCTGTAGAGTAACCTTTCTTTTCAAGTATTTTCTCTCAATATTAATTTTCTTTTATAGCTCGTAAATGTGTAGAAATCTATTTTTAAGAGGAAATTTGGCAATGTTTATGGGGATGAGGTATAGGGTGATTACTTGTATCTGTGATGACCATGTTTCAATACTCGGTCAGTCTTTGATATTATGGTTGACCTAAATCCTTTGAAGTGCGGAGGGGGAGACACTAGTACAGAGGTACTTTTAAAAACAATCGTCTATGAAGAGGCAAAAGGTACTTTTAAAAACAATCGTCTATGAAGAGGCAAATTTCATTTATACGGCTACATTTATCATTTAAGTTCCATGGAGGAGGGATATAAGGCCAACTATGGTGGTGGTATCACCTTTTCTGAACAACATCGAAAACTCTAAATATATTTTCCTCATGTCAGAGCACTGCATCTGCTTGGAACCTATGGAGGGACATGAGTGTTAATAGGATGCTTCTTGTTCTTTTTGCAAGTAGCCCCTCTCATATTCTAGTACATTGTTGGAACAAATGTAGTACATCCAGTTCCACTTTTTGTAGCTTGATAATAATTTGCAAATAAATTTTGGCACAAATTTGTAAACTCTTAACCCAAGAGAAAAATTTAACAGGTTGGGCTTGTAACAATCCAATTTGGAATGCAGATGAAGAGATATTTCTCTTAGAGGTATGACAAACTGTAAGGGAGTTGAAATGTGAAATGTATAGATTAGGAAACTGGGTAGAGGTTGCAGACCATGTTGGTAGAAAGACAAAATTATGTTGTGGGTGGTCAAGCCTAGGTTTAATTTTTTTAACCGGGCTATGATACCATATGTAAGGCCTGCCTATTTCAAGGCTCAAAATAATAAATATTTTACATAATAATAATAACAAACCAACTAGTAAAATACCTACCTCGACCTGCAGGTTGGTTGATTTAGCCCATTTCCTGTTTGTTGATGATCTTGCCCAAACTGAATATTAGCCTCCCAACCAACTAGGAACAACCTCTTTGGCTCCTTAGCTCCAGGAATCCTTGCGGTTTCCTAGCTCCCAAGCCCAAATTTCCTAGCAACATCAGTACCCTGTGAGAGTTATCCAAAACAAATTGTTCTCCCAATTTCCTCCTCTATTTCAAAATTTCATCCGCCTCCTTCTTCCCCTAATTTTCCCCAAAAACAAAAGACCCCCTTTCCAAGTCCTCCCATGCTTCCTTATCCTCCTCTCTCAATTCCCCCTCATTAATTCCTCAAAATCCTTATCCCCCCATTAATTCCCCAACATCCTTATCCCCCCATTGATTACTTCACCTACCTTTTAATAATAAAATAATAAAAAGACTCATTTAATTTATTTTAATAATCAATTAAATTTAAATTAAAATATGATAAACACTTAATCAAATTTTGTTGTTACATTTTTTCCCGATAAAGTAAATCCATGTGAAACATGAGAAATAATCAACAAAAATGAGCACGTACATTGATTTAATTATTGATGGATGTGGAAAAGGCCCAATGAGGTCTCTATTGATCAAATATAAAGGAGATGAATCTCTCTAAGCCTTGCCTTTGTCGAATTTCTCTTGACGGTGTTTTCCAAGAACACATACCTCACAAATTCCTTTGAAGAAGTGGATGTCGGGTAGACCATCAACCATTCCTTTATTTTTAAAACTCTTGCATATATATGAAATTTAAATGCCCGAATCTTTCGTGCCATATCCTACTGCTTTCATCAGCATGGGTAAGTTGTAATGCAAAATATGGTTTAATAAATTCAGAAAATGTGTAGAGTCTAGATTGATGATTTACCCCACCGATAGAAACCCTAGAATTGGTTTGAATGTCATATATATCCACTACATCATGTGTGAATATGACTCTCTTTCCAGTGTCAAATTTTTTCATCTGATACACAGATAAAATATTGACAGAAAGTTTGGAAACGTGCTTGACACATTTTAAAAGCTTTCGTTTGTAAGTTCATTTCTTTCTTTGTCGGTAAAATAGACTAAAGAGTTGTCCCCCATCATAATAGGAGGGCCTTTGCATGCATCCAATGAAGAATAGACTTATTTTGTGGAATCCATGTGGTTTGATGCACATGAATCTACGATCCAAGCATCAAAAGAGGAGTTGATGGAAATCAAAGCATGGATAGAATTGTCTTTCTTGGGATTTTGATCTTCTTGATTCTTCCTTTTAGCACCCTCGGGGATTCGATCTCAAAGTTTGTTTTCCTGAATTATTTGGGTCATTATATCTATCTATTTCTTCATACATGTGGATTTTGGATGGAATCGTTTATGGAAGTAAGTGAATTTCTCCCATTTTTTTCCCTTTCCACCATTGGATCCAGATGCATCATTGAAGGGTTTTGAGTACACTTCCTTCTTTATATTTGAATGTGATTTCCTTTTGTATTTATATTTATATTTATAATATTGATTACCGCTTCCATCTTGCACAGTAAGTGCATGTGCCTTTGGGCCTTTGATTTTTCCCACGTTGATGATCTTGTTCTTCTCTTGTGTCAGAGTCTCGATAAATTCCTCAAGAGAGGGGATATTCCAGGTGGCTCCAGTGGCGAATCTAATTGAATGAAATGTGGATACAGACACTGAGTATTCTGGACCAATTTTGGAGAGAATGGTGAGAACCATATGTTTTTCCTCCTTATATTTATCAACCATGCAAGCCTTGAGTTGAGACAATAAATCCCTATATTTGGTAAAGAAATCTTGGAGATTGTCGAAGTTTTTTGGATCCAATGTAATCAATTCCACCTAGAGAATGTGTCCCCTCATCTCATTATGCTTTACAAAAATACCTTCCATGGTGGTCCAAGCTTCATTTGGGGTTTTACAGGAGGATATGTGAAAGAGGAGTTAAGGAGAAATGAGACTGCAAATTGTTCTGAATGCTTCATTCATTCTATTTAGATACTTGGATTTTTCTATGGCTGATGTTCATTCTACCTCTGTGTTCATGGTTAACCTATCTAATCCTCTTCTTGGAAGATGCATGATCATTTTCTCCTTCCATGCAAAGAAATTGTATAGTGTAAGAATGAATTCTTTTGGAAATTCCATTTTTTCATTGTCTTCAATCTTCGGTACCTGCAAAATAATTTGGTGTGTATTTTCCCTTGAAGGTCGTCGGCTCTAATACCATGTAACTGTGTTGAAACTACACATAATATATCTAGCTGGGAATTTACATACACACTTTCAAAGAAAATAGAATAAAAGAGAACTAGGAGAGAAAGAATAAAATAATTCTCATTAACCAAATGAACGAATGATAATTTACACATGATATACTATCTATAACTCAACCAATGCACACTAGAGGAGAATGCAATGTTCCATAGTGGTGGTCTAGAGTGATATCGATGCACACCAGTAGTTACAGGAGTAAACTTCCACCTAGTCTAGTCTCTTGTGCAGTTACAGGACTGAACTGTCACATAGCTAAGTTAACTAATCTATCAGTCTTCAGTTAACTGACTGGAACAGAGTGAAGTGAGGAGGAGATTAGGGAATCATGAGTAATGTGCTAGTCTAGTAATTATCCCAAGGATAATTTCCATTAGTTGGTGATCATCCTAATACTACATGGTGATAATACCAATCTCGCATCTAGAATCCACTCAAGTAATGAAACTAAAGAGAATATTCTCCTAGAGGAATATCCTCCATAAAATATAGGAGACTCAAAAATAACTAATAAACATAGGAAAAACCTTAGGAAAAATAAATATTAGGTGTGTATGAAGTAACTCCAACAATACTCAGAACAATCTACCTAAGTTGGATAAAAGAGGTTCCATTTGGTTTCATCCATAAGCAGTCTTGCACCAGTGTGAGCATCATCTCCACCAATGCATTATCAAGGAAGTTTTAGTTCAGTGGAAGGACACACAGCCACAAGATGCCACCGAAGAGTCAGATACCATTCTGCAACAATTTCTTCATATGAATTCTTGAGGAAAAAGTTGTTTTGTGGGGGAGGGAATGTTAGGGACCTAATCTCCCTATCCCCTCAGATAGGTAGAAAAATATACTTTCCTTGTAATAAATACTAATATTAATAAATAAGGCCTAGTAATAAGGAAGAATAAGTCAAATGTAAGAAGACCTAATAGAAGCTTCCACTTCTAGAAATATCTTCCTTTAGATTTCTTTTCGTAGATATATTTGTTATAAATAAGAGTCGAGGGCATGAGAAGTCTTTTTCTTGACAATTGTTGTAATAGAGCGTTTCTTTGTTGAAGGTTTCCCCCTCAAAGAAACAAGTGGACATTGTTTCCTATCAATAAGGGTATTATTTTGGTGTTTTGGTTCCTTATATTTTGTTATTTTGTTGTTAATCTCTGAATTATTTCTATTTTCTGCTATTATAATAGATTTGTTGCTTAACAACTTCAGCCTCTTCATTCCATTTAAATGCATTTTTTTTCAAAAATGTTTTTTATGGGGCCACAATTTACGTGTAGTTTCGAACAAATCTTTCATAGTACCCGTTAAGACAAATGAATCCTCATAATGATGTGATTGATTTGGGGATAATCCACTCAATACCTGCAACAATTTTATATAGATCAACCTTGATTCCTTCATCTAATACAAGATATCCCAAAAATACTATCTCTCTTTTTCCAAAGTTGCATTTGGATTTGTTAATATATAACTTAGTACTATATCTATTTGCTTGAGGTGTGAGTTCCAGCACTTTCTACAAATAATGATATCATCAATGAAGATTTGTACAAACTTCCATAGGTACATATGAAATAAATCATTCATTACTACTTGGAAGTTAGCTAGAGCATTGGATAAAACAAAAGGCATGACTTGAAATTCATACAACCTTTCATCACTAAAGAAAGAAGTTTTGGGACTGTCTTCATCTCGAATATTTTTTTGGTAATAACCAAATTTTAGGTCCATCTTGAATAAATATTTAGCACCATGGATCTTATGAAATAACTCATGAACAATTTGAATTGGAAATATATCCGTTATCCTAAATGTGTTCAATGATCGATAGTCAATACAAAGTATATACGTTCCATCCTTTTTTATAACAAGTATGAACATAGCTTAGCAAGGACTCTTGCTTGTTGTAATAAAACCATAGTCCAATAATTCTTGAACCAAACGTTCAATATTTGTCTTATGTTGGTGCAACTGGCTATAATATTTTTTTCTATTTGGGATAGAACCAGGGATCAATTCTATGATGTGGTCTCTAGAACAAGGTGGACGAAGCGCACAAGGTGGTTCCTGAAAAATGATGTTATATTTTGAATGAATTTTGTCTAATTTCTTGGGATCATCATTTTTTTTCTCATTAGTAGTTCCCTCTTTCCACAGAATTGTAATAAGATCGGGATCCCCTTTTAATTATTTTTTCCATCCTATTAGGTGAGACCAATTGCAGAAGACAATTAATTCCTTGTAATTTGTACTTTCCCCCATTTTCATAAAATCTTATAAATTTCTCTTGTAACATTAATCAAATAGTACCAAGTGTGGCTAACCATTGGCCCCCCAATACAATATATACGCCATTGATTGACATAACATACATTTGATATTTTAATTTGTAGTCATTCATGGATACTTCTACCTTGTGACATTTCTCATCACATGAAGTTGTCCTATTTCCGAGGATGGAGACTTAAAATTCATAGTTAGGATAAATACATATGTTTAATTTCCCTTCTATATTCATATCAATGACGTTATGTGAACTAAAACTATCTATGAGTATTTTTACTTTAGTTTTCTTAACATATCCATAAATGTTAAGAGTTTGGGGATGAGAAATACTTGCTATTACGGAAACAAAATGTGTCGAACTTATGTTTTTATTTCATAACTCGTGGTAATTTCTTGAGTCTAAATTATTTATTTCTTCATCAGAAGAAGATATGTCCCCTACTTCCTCATCCTTGTCATGTTCACTCTTGTCTATTTGTAATGAATAAAGTTTTTTCCTTGCACTTATGGAAAAGTTTCCAATTCGGTGCATTACATTTAAAACACCAATCTTTATCTTGTCTTGTATCTAGTGGCAATGTCCTTTTGTAGGGGGGATTTATTTGTAGCTAAATTCTTTGATTGAGTGCCATGATGTATGTCGTCTATATGCTTTAAGTTTCTTTTTAGCGATTTTTTATTTCTCATAAGCTTCCTCAATATCATTAACATTAAGAAATTCGAGCTCATTTTGGATATTTTCCTTCAACCCTAATAAGGCTATATGAAGCATATGATATTTTAATATATTAGGGACATGCGTGGCTAGCACATGTAGATCCTGAAAAAAATTCTTGCACTATACCAGACTGTTGTGATTAGGAGAGTTTAGTATAACCCCCCTTTGCTTATGTGTAGAGAAAATATAGGAAGCATTTCTTTATTAATACATAATCGTCTCTTGCTAGAGATTTGCATTTTTCTCTATACTATAGGAACTAGTCCTTCATATGTATAGATGCAACATTAATTTTTTCTTCATCATCAGAAATTTGGTAAGACCGGAAGTATTGTTCGATTTTAGTTACCCATCTTGTTGTTTTTCTTACATTCGATCCATCAAATTATGGAATAGTAAGTTTCTCGTTGGCCATGACACTATTATATGTCCCCATGTTCGAAAAGAAGTGTGATATCGGAGGAATCTAGTGTGAATTAGAATTATTGGGGATTTTATTCACATTTGCTATATTATTGGGGATTTTATTCCCATTCGTCATTTCTTTGAGCTTGATTATCATGACATTTTAATTTCCACTCCACTCTACTAATTCTTCATTCAATTTGTTAATTTTGGCATCCAACTAACTTATAAGGCCCGCAAAAATTTCTTTAAGACCTTTTCTTAGTTCCGCCATGGAGGGAGGTTTTTCATCTAATCCATTTGTCTTTTTCCCTGGTTCTCTGGAATTTTTCTTTGATATCCTCATTGTTCTGCACCGGTAAGAAAGGGACACACCTCACCGGATTTACTTTCACTAGACAGAGAGAACGGAAAACAAGTTATTTGCTACCGAGAGAGAACAAAATATCAGTTACACACAAACCGTTACAATGAGAGGAAGGGAGAATTTGGTTGAAGAAGAGAAAGGTGGAWATTGAGTAAAGTGAAGTGAATGTGAAAGGAGAAATGYGAAGTGAAAGATACTCAAACTCTAGATTCAACTGARTAAAATGMAARTCAACAATGAGTTGGAAACAAGGTATATAAGATATGGAAATSGAATTGTGGATGAAGAAGGAAAGGTGCATGGAGAAATGAAACACATACACGATGCTCCTGATAATTTCTTGAGAATCTCGACTATGCGAGGGAATTATGAAGGAATGGTGGATAATATGGGTCGCGAGTTCCGAAAATTTAGGGTTTGTAGAATCAAGGGGGGGTGGATAAAATGGGTCGTAGCTTTGGAGAATCGAGGGCGAGGTGGTTAGAATGGGTCTCAGGTTTATATGGTGGATAGATGGTGGGCTTGGTTTTGAAAAGATCAATTGTTTTGTTTCGGTCCTCATCGTACGAGAACCCGAATACAGGGGTCCATATGTATGTCATGGTGTGAACAAGGACACCAAAAGACCAATATGCACCAAAGTATGACCAAGAAAACAAATCATATGAAAAGTAAGAAGCAGAGCACTTATGTATGGAGTGCTAAAGGAAGCCCATGGGTCCATAGATCCTGCACTACGCATTGATAAGGTATGCAAGTGCTTGATCGTATGAAGGTTACAAGTTTTCTATCAGATTCATGCGGAATTATTCCTACATTGCAAACTAAAATGCATACAAAATAAAATAAAATCACACCCAAAATCAAGGCATTGACAGTTTCATACATAGTAACGGTCTCAAGTACCGTACTGTTTTTTAAAGATCCAGTGATTTGAAAAGGGCCAACGTGTAAGTGTAATGCCAGCAATGCGTCATAAAATGACATATAAGTTCCTGAGGCAGAGCACCGGTGCTTGGGAACATGGAATATTAAATACCAAACCAAAAGTTTACAGTTTCAAGTGGCTCCCAAGTTGGATATCATCAATAACATATGTCTGACAGTTTGTGAAGGAGTGTAGGTTAGAGAAGGTATTTTTTTGAAGAATTATGCGTTCCATATTCTAGAGGTTACAAAATGAGTTGACAGCCCTATTCTATTTTGGTGATTCTGGGTACGGTAAAAAAGACAGAAGCATACATATCATCCTTTGTCATGAATAGAGAAGTCTCGATCTGTTGGCCATTTGAGAGAAACTTCTAACAAGGAAATCAATTAAAATGAAAATCCATGTCCGACATAGTGCTAATATATATGCCAAAACACCCATGCATGTTGAAACTATTGTAG
>JASDQU010736673.1:379846-412111 GCA_032191745.1 Picea mariana | reverse complement strand
ATGCATTCTCATCAAGGACAATACATATTATATTACATAAATTGTCAATCAATCAATCCTTTGACATCAAACATTCACTTGACATCAATCAATGAAATCAATCAATCAAACCATTGGCATCAATGACAACATGATCCAACATCTTTCATAGTGTCTTGGTTGTTGAAAATTATGGAATACCATTGGCCCCCTGCCTTGTCCAAATCTTCCTCAGCCCCTTCCTCCACCTTTGAATCCACTTCTATCTCTGCATGGTGCATTATATTGGGGTATCTATGTATACTGCACATTATTATACTAAGGTTATGCATTGTTGTATTGTGGCTATGAGGTATTGAATTGTGGTTGCACATTATTGAACTGCCGTGCGACTTTCCCTATCATTATCTCTTCTTGCACCCTATAGGTGTTTGAAGTTCTCTCTCTCATCAATTCTAGCGTTATACATTCCTTGTCATCATGACCCACTGATTTACAAAAAATGCAGTAAGAAAGTTTTGGCACTATATTATCCTTTTTCATCATGGGACAATGATATGATCATGTCCATGTGTCTTACAAATTTCACACCACGGTCTTCCTGTAGGAAAGGGGTGTGGTGCCTCTGCTGCCAAATACTATGCAAATGTTGGACATTCATTCTTATGGTGTCCTTCTATCCTGCATAATGTGCACCATACAAATTCACTCTTCTCCTTCCCCTTACTCTGGTTAAACTAAAATTTCAGGTTCTTCAGATCTTCTTTCATCTTCTCTATCATTGGATCTGTCTGTTGATACTGGTTTTCATCCAACTACAGAGATTCTTGCAGAGCCTCTTCCTGAGTTTGGAACTTTTGTCGTCTCAAAGGATCCTTCAAGTATGGTAATAGTGAGTTCACAAATAATTTCCTATGTTTCTAGTCAGTAATAGAGTACTTCAACTTACCTTTTAGACATTTAAACCTTTGATACTTGGTTTCTTCCTGATCTCAATCATTTCATTCATATACTGGTCTTGTGAACTAGGATTTTGAAATTCATTTAGTAGCATATTTTTTACCTCCGGGACAGTATTTGGTGCTCCTTGTTGATTGTTTACATCAATTCTCATGCACCAGTATAGAGCGTGGTCTCTAAATGTTATATCCAACTGTGCCACTTTTTTATCCTCTTCCGTGACCTTCTTTTCCTCCCATATATTTTTATAGATGAATAAATGTTTCTCAAGCTCCTCTGATGCCTCACCACGAAACTCTAGTAATATGATAGTGGGATCTACTCTTGCCATTTTGAAACTTGTTGAATTACCGCTTCTGCGTGGTGTAGATAGTTAACTATTACTTTCTGAACTTGTACCCTGTTATAGTCCAAAAATTACCTACCTATGCATACATGGCATTGCCCTTTCCACTTACCTAATTTTCCAAAGTATTGTTAAGGCTTCCTCTTAATTTTTTTTTTGGAAGATGTACGCACCCTGCATACTATCCATCTCGCATACACACGTGAGCTTCATACTAGACATTTCATGTACATACACTAGCTTCACTTAAACAACCCACGTTTACCTCCCAAAGTTGCAAAAAATAAAAAGTTGTAAGGAATTCAGTAGATTTTATGGGCTATAGGAGGTTTCCCAACCATTTTACCTTTTGTATCTCGTCCCCAAACCAATCAACTATATTTTTTATCATATAAAAAGAGGTGTTGGAGTCCCATTTAGAAGAACAAGCAAGAGAATAGTTAAACTCTGCCAAAATCTATTTTCCCTTTTGCCCAAGTTTGGCTTCCCTTTTTTGAGTTTCTGCCTCAGCACCTTCTTCAGGCCCTTTCTCTTATACAATCCCTTCCCCTTGTCCCATTGAAGAGTTGATTGTGAGAGGTTTGAGTGGGAACAAAGCACTTGGAAAAATTATATAGGATCCCGGACCAGGTTCACAGAGCATCAGCCTACGAAGGTTGTAACTTTTAATCTTTGATTTGAGTAAAAGAGTCTTTTCCCATCCCAAATGTTGTGTTTAAATGTTTTCATTTGATTTGTACATTTTAGTTTATATCTAACATTGATATTGATAAGTAGAGATAATGTATCTTCTATCATTGTTTGTCTAAGATTTTGCAGGTCATCTTTGGGAGGAGACTGTTAACCTTGGAAGTTGTGAGGATGAAGGAGGTATACATCAGTGGTAAGGACCGAAGGTATGATTATTGACCTTTCTTCCTTTATCTTTTTTTCATATAATTTAGATAAGTTTGGGGTATTTTATGGTTAGGAATTTCTTTTAAGGGAGATCATTTTCTTTGCTTGTACTTAGACATAGTATAGTAATAGGGGGATTTCCCCACTAGCAGAATTGGCGACTTCGGTGGGGAATATCTCTAGGTTCTTTGGAGTGAGTTTTATGGTTTTAATTAGTTTTCTTTTTCTTTTCAAGCTTTATCAAGTTTACTGAATCAGTCTAGGGTCTCTGGTCACCTTTGTGGTGTCTACCAGTCTCCCCTACCTAGTTATTCTGCTAGACCCCTTTTTGAAATATTTCAGAGGTGTACATGCCCTTCTTTGTCTCTGCCCATGTACATAAGCAGGATGAAGAGTACACAACATGCATACATACGCAATATGCTGGTGTAACATCCCGCGTCTCTGTGTCTTCTAGGCTTTTTTAAAAAGAGATTTTTTCTCTTTCCTGTTAGAATCCTTGGCTTCTCAGGCCCTTTGTAGACTTTACAGTTTCTTTGTTAGTGGTATTTGGTTGGGTTAAAGATTCAGTTTTAAATTTGTTTCTTGATCTTTTTTGTTTTCCTTAGAGGTTTAGAGTTGGCCTATAAGAAATATATCCTCCTCTGGATTCTTAGGAGTCCCTGCATTTATGTAGTGGTTTAGGGTATGTATGAGTCATGGGTGTTATCTTCTCTTTTTCAAGTTTATTCTTTGAAAAAAAAAAAGAATCTTTACTTTTGTTTTTCTTGTTTAAGCATTTCAAAAAATAAAATAAAAAAGAATGCTTTATGCATTTAGTTTGGTTATAATATCGTTGGTTTCCTTTTTACAAAAAGAAAAAGAAAAGATTTATGTTTCAAAGTTCCTTTTTATTTACCTGAAGGCATAAGTAGTTTTGCATTGTGAAACGAAATGTTTTCTAGGAAACTATTGGTTAGAGGATTTTGAGATATCATTTTTGAGAAGTTTGTAGTTGCAAAGATTTAAAAGGTTAATTATTTTAATTGACAAGTAGAATTTTCTTTTATCCAAAGTTCTTTTGAAAACGTTTCTTCTCTTTGGTATCTTATAACACCACAAGTTTCACTTTCGTAACCTTTTGCGTAATTCAAGCCATTTAAAAGACAACGCTTAAAAAATAAAAAATATTAGACTTTTTGTTTTTAGGGTTCACCAAGTAGTCTAGGCTCTAGGGCCTTGAAATAGGTGTGAAGAGGAAACACTTCAAGGTCACCTTAACAAACATAGATGTATGTGGTAGGGAGTGAAAATTCCAGTGTCGTAAAATTCAGCCAAGATCCCCTTATAACACAGGGGATAAACATGAGGTCGCGTAAGGAAAGGTAGAGGAGATAACCCCTCAAAAGTTGGACTGAACGTAATGGGGATTGTATATTGAGGGTCATTATTGGGAATCACGTTGACTTCATTTGAATATGGAGCCTCATGGATGAATCTATTTGAGATCCTTTGTTTTCTTCTGGACCATTTTCTTTTGCTACCTTTGAAAGGCTTTAGACCTTGTTATCCTCCTCATTACAATGAGCTCGATTGTCGACTGTACCCTCCTGGTGATTGACTGCAAGTTGGCAACATAGATGCCTATTTTTTAGAGACTTACATGGGTTACTATGGGGGTATACCATGGTTCCTAGGGTAGACATCAGATCACACTTTGCAGAGTATACCCTAAGGGTGTTTCCGTGTTCAAGTTACACTTACAACGATAAGTTGCTCTAGTGTCGATTGGCGTAACTGTTCTTCCTACTAGTTAGTTGTTTGCTTGCTTTTCCTTTAGGAACTTTTAGTGTGTGATATTGATTTCATGCTATCCTGACTTTATACTGTCAGTTGTGTTATCACCATAACAATTTTTAGATAGGATCCAAGTCTCGAAAATTTGGCAAAGAGCTACATCATTGTGGAAGCATGATAGTTTGGAGAATAAGGTCACATATGGAGGAATATGGAAAGATATAGAAGAGATGTGGGGGTGATGGGACCTGGCCAACCACATATCTCATATGCCACATATCAATGGTCCTCAATCATATCAGGAAATGAAATAATGCGAGGGTTAATTGTTCGAAGGCAGGCTGGGGAAAACTACCATGGTTTCATTCATGGATGCGTGGCGCCCTCATAGGCACATCGGGGTGAAAATAGGTCTACCTAAAATTATTTTTTCCAACCCCCGATATCAAAAGTTGATGAGACTCAGCGGACCATAGATCACCTACTAATTTGCATTAATTTTTTCCAATGCATCTTGTCCTTGTGTTATTTTTCCACTGAGATTTTCAAACTTTTTCACTAGCTCTGTCAAGCTCCCATCACCTAAATCCTTCACCCAATGGATCATCCAAAACAGTCATGTACTCCACGAGTCAAAAGTTGGCAAATATCCCAAAGCTATACCTAGCCTTAATTCTTATCTAAATCCCTTAGTTCCATCACTTCATTCATTTTTACCCTTATTTTCATATTCCCGTTGAAAATAAAAAAAAATATGCCTTTTATTAAGAACCCTTATCCTATCCACAAAGTCATGTGTTAAAGACTCATATGACCAAAGTCTTTAAAAAATTGGAAAACACGTTTATTATTAATATAAATATTTTTATATTAAAATATTTATATTAATATTTAATCCAATATTTAATTTATGGAATCATGTCAAATCATATCATGGGCACGAATCTCAATTTATAATGTGGAAAAATCAAAGGTTGGATGGAGGGAGAACATACATATCGGGGATTGAAGTAACGAGGAGGTTAATTATGTGAAGGTAGACTGGGGAATACTACCGTGGTTTATTTGGTGGACACGTGTTTTTATGTGGAGCACATCGGAGGTAAAATCAGTTTGAATTAAACCACTCTAGCCCAGGCCCGATGTAATAAATGCACCATTTATCATATGTTTCATGTGCGGCATTTTTCCAGGAGAGCATTTCAACAACAATTATGAAATTTCTAATAAATGAGATTCCTCCTCACAGTGAAAAGGTTTTACAGAGGTAAGATTTAAATTTTACAAATCAAGGAGACTAATGTTTATTTCCATGGAAAATAATTAAATGGAAGATGCACGTGAACAAAAACTTGGATAATTTTTATCTAAAGGTTTTACACAAGTAAAAGAAGAAGATAAAAGGTATTTTTGTAAAGATGGTAAATTGGAAAAACATTACACAGTAAATGTTTTTTCACAGTGAAACGGTAAATTGGAAAAACATTACACTGTAAATGTTTTTCACAGGGAAATGTTAAAAGTTAATGTTTTTATAATGAAATGGTGAATTGGGAAAACAAGACATGGTCTTAAAAACCACGGGCATGATTTAAATTATGGAAATTTAATTCTACACAATAGAAAAATAGTTGGGAATTATTTTTATTTCAAATATATTATTCCCAAATGTTTAATGAGAATATGGATAAATGCAATTATATTTGAAAGATTATGAGTGACATTTCAAAGAGAACGTGGCAGAGGAAGGAGCTAGAGCGTCAGAGGAATATGCAGGGATCATGAAACATTTTTTCTTAAAACTGTCATTTGTAATCATTGTAGAAGCTGAAATGTTTCATTTTAGTTATTGTAACTGGTTGCACACGGAAGGAACTCGAATTGTATAAGTTTTAGAGTTTCTGAGTGTATTAAGGGTGGGAAGAAGTGCAAGGGCACAATTCTGGTTGTTCTGAACTCCATTGTAATTTTCTGGGATGAAATTGAATACACATGAAAAAGCATTTTGAACTGTTTATGAAAAGATTCTAACGGCTATGATATGAATCTTGTCTTCCTTCATTGTTTGTATTTCCTGTGATCTGTCTTTCATTTTCATTTTCTTATGTTTAAATTGGAGAGTTAAAGGCCCAGAATTCATCATTTGATGCTCTTGTCTTAAGTAATTTAAACTGTGTATGTTTCTTCTTAGCTAATTCAGAATTCATTTTCGTAATGCTCTGATGTTGTTATCTATTTATTTTTCCGCTTACCACTCTAATTAAATTCAAGTTATAACTCAGATTCATTGCCTCATTTAGCCTTTATCCTCTAGAGAGTTGAATTGGATGATCATTGTTTTCATTCAAATTCAGAATTTTGACTCCATATCCCATAGTGTTCCTCCCCTTCTTTGCCAACAACTTTATTAAACCCCCCAAAATAAACCAAATCTAGCCACCAATTTCCAAAGAAACATCAAGTGACATGAGACATCCCTCTCTGAGTTGAGTAGGCTAGTGCCTCAACTCTAAATCTGGTTGAAATAGTTACCCCTGTCATTTTTTCTGACAGCCAAACAGATTTACAGGGTGCTAACATTTTGGAGCCGTTGCCGGGGATGAAATTGAAAATTTTTCCTGGGAAGAACAACATGGTTGATTTCTAAGGTCTGAGAGCAACAGACACTTAGGCACATATTGTTTGTATTCCTTCTCTGGCGAATCCACACATCAAAAAATCAGTTTGAAGTTGATTCCACTAGTAGAAGAGTCCATAAATTTGAACTTTCACTGGCGACTCCACTCTCAATGAAGAATATAGCTTCCAAAACATCATTGGCGACTCCATTGTCCGAAGATGAGTTCAATATCTGCAAGGTATGCTCCAATGAATTGATCTCATATTCCTATCTTTCCAAATCGTATTCCTCACATAAATTGGCAAAAATATTTTCCTAAATTCGAAGATGGGAAAGGAAATGATGATGCCTTGCACTTGATTAGATTTCACATGCACATATGTAAGCTGGGGGTTGAATTTCATGAGGATTGTTTGATGAAAATGTTTATGGCTACTTTAGAGGGGAGGCCTATGGTATGAAGCTTTAAAACCAGGTAACTTATACTCTCTTAAAGATTTCCATATAACATTCTTTAAGCATTATGGAGAATCTAATTCTTCATCCTTGGTGTTTGAAGATTGTTGTGAGTGTTGTGAACATTTCATTAAGTACCTTGAAAATATTTTTGGAAATGAAGAGTGTATGAATGATGAAATCATATAATCCCTTTATGAATATTCATCCCAACAACAAATAGTAGCCCCTTCTTTGGTTGAAGGTGAAGATGATCAAGAAATTGTTGATGAAATTCATTTTCCTTCCCCTGAACTTGATTAAGATATTCAACAAGATTTCCAGCAAGACAAAGTGTTTCAAAGTTGTCTTTCTTCACCTATTAATGATGTGGTTGTTCAAATTCTAAGTGGCCTAAACATGGATGAGGATTCTGAAACTGCATCTATGGAAACTTCCAACAATGAACAAGCAAATGGCATAGAGCTTCAGGAAAGCAACAAAACAACATATGCCATTTTTCAATCAGAAATATAGAAAGATAATGAAGAGGCAGTGGTTTTATTTGATTCATTTGAAAATCATGGTTTTGAAAATGCATCCATGTGAACTCCAGACTGTGAAATAGTGCATGTTGTTAGATTTTCACATTTGCAAGAAGATTATGAGAGAGAACTTATTTCCATTCATTCATTTGAAAGTCAAAATGACAGTCCTCAAGAAAATTTCCAAAAGTTTAATGAAACCAAATCAGAATTGTTTGATGAACAAGAGGATGCACATAATATGGTTGTCACATTTGAAGATGTTCAAGAATGTATGAATGTTTTTTTTGAGATGCATGGGAAAGTAGACAAAAATATTGCTGCCATTTCATTTGAAAATGTTCTCAACACAAAAGAAATAGAGAAAGAGCAACAAACACTTATGAAAGAGGCTTGTCTTTCTGTTTTTTCTCATCATGAAGAAATGATTTTTCATGGTTTTCGAGATCCTGTGGCCATCCTATTGTAGTCTTCAATGAAGGAGGATTTTTTTTCATTCATAAGTTCAGGTTTTGGATTCAACTTGTATTTTCAGCTGCCATCTTTTACATTTGTCTGCCTACTTAAGAAATATGTGATCGGAGAAAAATCGGGAAGCCAATTTCTTGATTGGTTGCACTGGCACTTTAGCATCACTTGATTGAGTTTTCATTTCAGTATTTTTAGAGTAGATAGGAGTATGGAAATAATATTTTTGGTCAAGCATTTTTCAGTTTGGATTTTTAGTAGTGTGTACAGTCAGATTTTGGCAGTGTATTCAGTGTTCAATATCCAATTGAGAGCAGTGTGCAGAGTTTGGTTTTCAGCAGACACTGGTGACATGTCAGAGCAGGGTACACACACATTTTTTGGGAGTATCCTAATGGATCAGGCATGTGGTCTATTTTTCTTTTCTACCTTGTAGGGAGGATAGCATCCCCAATAGGAGCCTATGTTATCACCATAACAATTTTTAGATAGGATCCAAGTCTTGGAAATTTGGCAAAGAGCTACATCGTTGTGGAAGCATGATAGTTTGGAGAATAAGGTCACATATGGCGGAATATGGACAAATATAGAGGAGACGCAGGGGTGATGGGACCCAGCCAACCACAGATCTCATATGCCACAGATCAACGGTCAACAATCATATTGGGCAATGAAATAGAGCGAGGGTTAATTGTTCGAAGGCAGGCTGGGGAAAACTATCGTGGTTTCATTCGTGGATGCATGGCACCCTCAGAGGCACATCAGAGAGAAAAGAGGTCTACCTAAAACCATTTTTTCCAACCCTCGATATCGAAAGTTGATGAGACTCGGCGGACCATAGATCACCTACTAATTTGCATTAATTTTTTCCAATGCATCTTGTCCTTGTGTTATTTTTCCACTGAGATTTTCAAACTTTTTCACCATCTCCGTCAAGCTCCCATCACCTAAATACTTCACCCAATGGATCATCCAAAATATTCATGTACTCCATGAGTCAAAAGTTGGCAAATATCCCAAACCTATACCTAGCCTTAATTCTTATCTAAATCCCTTAGTTCCATCACTTCATTCATTTTTACCCTTATTTTCATATTCCCGTTGAAAATAAAAAATATGCCTTTTATTAAGCACCCTTATCCTATCCACAAAGTCATGTGTTAAAGCTTCATATGCCCAAAGTCTTTAAAAAATTGGAAAAAATGTTTATTATTAATATAAATATTTTTATATTAAAATATTTATATTAATATTTAATCCAATATTTAATTTATGGAATCATGTCAAATCATATCATGGGCACGAATCTCAATTTATAATGTGGAAAAGTCAAAGTTTGGATGGAGGGCACACATACATATCAGGGATTGAAGAAAACGAGGAGGTTAATTATGTGAATGCAGACCGGGGAATACTACCGTGGTTTATTTGGTGGACATGTGTTTTTACGTGGAGCACATCGGAGGTAAAAGCAATTTGAATTAAACCACTCCAGCCCAATCCCGATGTAATAAATGCACCATTTATCATATGTTTTGTGCGACATTTTTCCAGGAGTGCATTTCAACAACAATTATGAAATTTCTAATAAATGAGATTCCTCCTCAAGGTGAAAAGGTTTTACAGAGGTAAGATTTAAATTTTACAAATCAAGGAGACTAATGTTTATTTCCATGGAAAATAATTAAATGGAAGATGCACATGAATGGGAACTTGGATAATTTTTATCGAAAGGTTTTACACAAGTAAAAGAAAAAGATAAAAGGCATTTTTCCAAAGACGGTAAATTGGAAAAACATTACACAATAAATGTTTTTTAACATTACATAGTAAATGTTTTTCACAGGGAAATGGTAAAATTAAATGTTTTTAAAATGAAATAGTGAATTGGGCAAACAAGACATGGTCTTAAAAACCACGGGCATGAATTAAATTATGGAAATTTAATTCTACAGGATACAAAAATATTTGGGAATTATTTTTATTTCAAATATAATATTCCCAAATGTTTAATGAGAATATGGATAAATGAAAATATATTTGAAAGATTATGAGTGACATTTCAAAGAGAACGTGGCAGAGGAAGGAGCTGGAATGTCAAAGGAATCTGCAGGGATCATGAAACGTTTCTTCTAAAAACTATCATTTGTAATCATTGTAGAAGATGAAACGTTTGATTTCAGTTATTGTAATCGGTTGCACACTAAAGGAACTCGAATTGTATAAGTGTTAGAGGTTCTGAGTGTATTAAGGGTGAGAAGAAGTGCAAGGGCACAGTTCTGGTTGTTCTAAACTCCATTGTAATTTTCTGGGACTGAATTGAATACACATGCAGAAGCATTTTGAACTGTTTATGAAAATATTCTAATGGCTATGATATGAGTCTTGTCTTCCTTCATTGTTTGTATTTCCTATGACCTGTCTTTCATTTTAATTTTCTTTTGTTTAAATTGGAGAGTTAAAGGCCCAGAATTCATCATTTGATGCTCTTGTCTTAAGCAATTTAAATTGTGTATGTTTCTTCTTAGCTAATTCAAAATTCATTTTCGTAATGGTCTGATGTAGTTATCTGCTTCTTTTTCCCATTACCACTCTAATTAAATTCAAGTTATAACTCAGATTTATTTCCTCATTTATCCTTTATCCTCTTGAGATTTCAATTGGTTGATCATTGTGTTCATTCAATTTCAGAATTTTGACTCCATAGCCCACAATGTTCCTCCCCTTCTTTGCCAATAAATTTAATAAACCCCCCAAAACAAACCAAATCTAGCCACCAATTTCCAAAGAAACATCAAGTGACATGAGAGAGCCCTCTCTGAGTTGAGAAGGCTAGTGCCTCAGCTCTAAAGTTGGTTGAAATAGTTACCCCTGTCGTTTTTTTTGACAACCAAACAGATTTACAGGGTACTAACATGTTGATCATTTCACAAAGTGGAATATCAATAGCTCCACCATTCACGTAGGCTCCAGGGCCTGTCATTGGTTACTTTGGAGCCACCTCAACCACCATTGAGGTGTAGGCTAGATCAAGAATGTTCATTTGAAGCTACCAGGCTGCAGGAAACCATACCCAACACCATAGGAATCCATCGTTTCTGACCTTGAACCAGAAGGTTTCAGGCCTGCAAACCCTCTGATAACTGATTTATTGGCATCATTCTTACTTCAGAATTCCCTCCTGAAGTGAATTCACTTGAACACCATTTCATATGGAAAGAGGTGATGGAAGAATATAATGCTACTTCATCAGGGAGTCCTCATACTCCCTTCATGACTGCCATAAGAGAGGGTGTTGTGCCTCCTCCCTCACCTCCAGCTGTCAGGACCTCGGTTGTCCATATGCCTACCACTTTAGGCAGTAGGTTGATCCCTTTGACAACTTTAACCATTTCTCCTTTCATCCAAAATGAGTCTGGCACTCCCTTTTCTTATGGGATGGTAGGCTTCGACTTGAGTTCAGTTCTTTCTTACTCTACTCTATAGACTGTTGGTCTGGGGGCAGGGAGCTCTACTTTTCCCTTGCAAGGAGACACCATGGGAACTACTACCCCATTCAATGCCATTCCTTATGGTGGAGGTCACATCCCTCCTTCATCCCCTTCTCTCGGAGGCACTTTTAAGTAGCATATCAAGCCTAATGCCAGCTATAGTTTGTTTGGCCAAGGTAGCCATGGAAATTTATCCTACACGACTCCGATGGGATCAATGCCTTTTTCTTTGTTCAGTGCATTTGGAAATAACACATTTTCATCCTCTTTTTTCTCGATCGGGAACAACCCCGATTTTGGTCAACAGAACCCTACATAAGGATTCATTCCTTCGCAGGGAGAAATGATAGGCGTGTATGCCTCACAAGGTCTTGGAAATCCTTGACAAGGTTCATTTTCCTCCCCAGGGATACTGATCGGGAGTAACCCCTTCCACAATTAGTGGAACCCTAGGAAAGGTTCAATACCTATGTCAGGAGGGTCAGCTAGGGGCATCCCCAACCAAAGTCCTTGGAACACTGCACATGGAGGAATCCCTACTCAAGCTATGTCAGTCGATTTTTGGAATCACTTAGTGATGCAACATCAAGTGCAAGCCCCGTTTGTTGGACAGGGCCACGGTTTCTACCAGAACCCTGGCCAACAGTCAAACGTTTCTTGGCAACTTGGTGCCAGCCAAAATACAGGCCCCTCTTTTCACATAAATTCCTCGCAGCCACAACTACCCTTTCTAGAAACTCTCCATTTTCCAGACTTTTCAAGACTATTAAATAATGTGATTTGTCATGATCCACGTTGGCCTCCCATGCCGACTAAGTTTCCCTTGGAAATACGTAATTTCAAAGGTAATCATGGCAAAGGTCAAGGTGATCATGTAATGACTTTTCATGTATGGTGTTCATCTAACTCATTGAGGGATGAATCTGTTCATTTTCAATTGTTTCAATGCACTCTTATAGGGGATACCATAAAATGGTATATCTAGCTCGATAACTCGAAGTATTCTTACTGTAATGACTTGGCCATGGATTTTCTGAATCATTTCCATTTTTCGATTAGATACAATGATGGCACTGAGTTGCTAGCAAACTTTGAGCAGATGAAAGTCGTCCACATTTCCGATCACATCCTATAATGGAGATGATGAAGGAGTTTGATCAAATTCAAGGTCCCTCCCACATTTTTTCTCAAGTGGTTCCTAAATTTTTTGGTTCCTTGCGTGTCCAAAGATATCGTGATGTCCGGGGTCTTTTCCAAGGAAGATGCTACTATGTGAGCCCAGCAACTGGATCTAATTTACTCTCAGTCCAATATGTTGTACGAGATACTTCTTGATGCACCATGGTATACTATCAACAATACCAAACAAAATTATGGACCTCATCCCGATGGCATAGTGAGCCCAGCATAGAGAAAGTCCACAGATTTTTTGTCTAATCAATTTCAATAGTTATTGATTTAATGGACTATGGCCAACCAAACTCCTAGTTCGGCTACCCCCCCAACCTACACGTTGGATGTACATAGTGTGCAATCGACATCTCCCAAGGGTAACCATCAACCCGAGGGAAAGAGGAAACAAAGAAACAAGAAGGGTAAGGGGGATAAAAAGGCTGCAAACAACGTTGGCGAGGGAAAAATGAGAAGAGGAGGGTGAATTATCCATGTAAGATCTTCATGGATGACCACTTCAATCACCAAAGCCCTCGGCTTGAAGAATCCCATAAGCTATTGGCACAACAACATCTTGCGGTGTTGATAAACCCTTTTCCATAAGGGAAAAATATGGCTCAATATTCTTCATCCACAGGTGCGCCCGGGGATAGTCAGGGAACCCCCACGCCTAATAACAACAATGGCACCACAAATTTTTATAGGATGAACATTGAATCTCATATTTAGACAAAGGATCATAATTATGGCATGCTAGAATCTGTTGAGAAGGGAAAAGAGGCCTCCAACCCATTGAATCCACTTAAAATTGAGAAAATAGTGGGAAAAATGATAGCTCACATCCCTAAAGGTGCATTTAAAAAGGCTTCTCATAATCCAAATGCGAGGGCCTCTTAGAATTACTCTGTCATGGAGGATCTAGTGAAAATTCCTTGTGCGATGTCTTCTCTAGAAGTTCTCCAGAGTTTCCCTTCATAGAGAAAAGATTTGTTGTCTGCCTTGGGAGCGACAGAGACCAGTAACTCAGGAATGGCCATTTTCAATCCTACAGACCATAAACCTTGTCTTCCTTACCACGTCACATTTCAGATAGTAGTGGTGTATACCATGAAATCATTGACACGGAAAATTTTATGTATGATGGTTGATGAGGGTTCCTCGACTTGCGTGATGTCACTAACATGTTGGAAGGTTGTTGACCAACTTGAGTTGTATCAGTCTCCCACATTACTCACTGCATTTGATGGCCGATCATTTAAACCACATGGTATAATTCCCTCTTGCCTCATGCATTTGGAGGGAAAAAATATGTGTGTCAAAGTAGAAGTAGTTGATGCACCTCTCGATTAAAACCTTTTGTTAGGGAGGAGTTGGACTTACGCTATGACAACGGTCGTATCCACCATGTTTTTGGCCTTATGTTTTCCTCACTAGGGCTGGATTATAACGTTGATCAGTTATCCTTCTCCCATCATGACCCTTCATTGGGTCATTCCATAGTCCTGATGATTGATAACCCACAACCAGGTACTATCAATTTAGGTGTCAGATTGTTTCCATCCTTAATGGGGACTTTTGATTATCTGTCTTCTTCTAGTGATGTTAAGTTTATTTTGGTTGTTCCCGATCAGCCAAAAGATGCAATCTTTCAGGTCACGTCTTTCAAAATGAGTTACTTTGAAGACCCATGGACTTTACCTTCCTCATCGACTTAGATGGAAGGGATAGGGAACCCTGGAATGGATATGCCCTTATCTACTGCTGAGTTTGCGTACATTGTTGTCTAGCAAGCCTCAACCAACCTTGATCTGGCTCCCTCACAAGAGCTAGATCCTGTTCTCAAGCCTATTTGGGCTCAATAATCTCTCGCCACTAATGATCCTTTGGAATTAGTATTTCCCTATAATGAGGAGATTCTAGAGGTAATGACTGGGCCAGAAACACCTTTGGATGATCTGCATCACATATATTATTTTTTTCCTGAGCTCAAAATAATAGAGGTCAGAGAGTTTGTTACGAACATGAATGGAGATACCCCTTGTCTGGTTAACCCTATGGATACACACATATTATATGACAAGGGAAACATGGAAAACATTTCTTAAACGATTCCTATCGACATCTCCAAAACCCATGGCGTCATGAAGAAAGTCTTTTTTGAAGCAGATTGTTCCCCTAAAGAGATTCAAATCTACATTGAACTATTTAAAGAGTTCTACGACATCTTTGCCTGGTATTATGAGGAAATCTCAGGCATCGATCCATGTATTTTTGAGGATGAAATTACAACCTATCCTAATGTAAATCCTTTTCGACAGAAGCTTTTCCCAGTCAACCCTCATAAAGCAATGACGATAAAGGCTGAAGTAGAGAAACTTGTCAAGGCTGGTTTCATCTACCCCATGCAATTGACATAATGGGTGTCAAGACATGTTCCTGTCAACAAGAAGCAAGGTACCATCCTTGTATGTATGGACTTCCATGAATTGAACAAATATTTCCTGAAAGACAATTTTCCAACCTCGTTTATTGACTAGATTATCAATGAATGTGTAGGTTGTGAGGTCTTTTCTTTCATGGATGATTTTTTTGGGTACAATCATATTCTTATCAAGCTCGAGGGCCAACATAAAATGACTTCTATTTTTCCTTGGGGTACGTTTACGTATAGGAAAATGCCTTTTGGTCATAAAAATAATGGAGACACTTTTTAGCGGGCCATGTCATACTCTTTTCATGACCTCAAACACATAGTCGAGGCATGTCTCAATGATCTGGCATCATGTTCTCGTAAGAGATCCAATCATCCCACCCATTTATGACTTATTTTTTAGAGTTGTCGCTACTAGAATATTCACTTGAATCCAAACAAGTGCAATTTTTGTGTTACATCAGGACCCTTATTAGGTGTCATCGTGTCGATAAAAGGGATCATGGTCGATCCTATAAAGGTTGAGGTGATAGTTCAATTGCCTCCCCCACCCACAATCCCACAGCTTCAAAGTCTGCAGGGGAAAGCTAATTTTCTTTGGTGTTTTGTTGCCAATTATGCCAAGATCACTGAAGGGTTCATGCGTCTTTTGAAGAAAGGGGTCCCATTCTATTGAGATGAAGTAGCTCAGTGTTGTTTCGAAGCATTGAAACGTGCCCTGATGTATGCCCCTCATCTCAGTCCTCCTAATTATAAAAGGTATTTACTGTTGTATTTGGCTTCTGCAGAGTCGACCATCGGTGTGGTCTTGGTACAAGAGGATGACAGGATCGAAGAGCATGTTATCTATTATCTTAGTCGAGTCCTGGTTGGACCGGAACTCAATTACACTCATATTGAGAAGCTAGATTTGGCAGCCATCCATGTTGTCCAATGGTTCCATCACTATATATTACTTCACAAGACCATCACCATTAACTTCGTAAACCATTTCCAATATGTGTTAACGTGACGAGTCATTGGAGGAAACATCCATAGATGGATAGTTATCCTTCAAGAGTTTGACTTGGATTTTGTTTCAGTGAAATCTAAAAATTCCTTGGTATTTGCCGAACAAATTTCAGAACTTCTGTTCGAAAGTGTCGATATTGTGCCCGAAGAGTCGCCTATTAATGGATATATTTTTCTTATCGCATCCTAGGACCCCTGGTATGGAGATATACTGGTCTATCTTCAAACTTTAATTTCCCTTCCTCTACCTCTCGTGATGAGCGTCAACGAATATGCCACCAAGCGTGAAATTTATTATCCTTGATGACACTTTATATCATCGAGGAGTGGATTGCATCCTTCATCGATCTCTCACTCATGAAGAAGCATAGCTTGTTTTGAACGATTGTCACACTGGAGCTTGTGGCGGTCATCTGTCCAGGTTGGAAACAACCCAAAAGATTCTACATGCAAGATACTTTTTATCCTCGTTAATCAAAGATTGTTTTGAGGCAGTCAAGAAGTGTCACCTGTGTCATATTTTCTCTCAGAAGATGCGGGTGTTGGGATATAAATATGTCAAAAAAAAAACCTTAGTCTGACATTAATTTTATCAACCGAGGATTCATTTTTTCTTTCAAGATTGTCAGCAAAGTCTATGCATATACTCGTAGAGGTTTAAATCGTGTAGATAATTCAGTTACAACAAATCTGAGTCTATCTAAATTACTATGATAATCAGGTTCTTCACACATTGACTAAAAACTCTGAAACTAATAACTCAATCAACAAAAATATATTCTTAGCAAAAAAACACCATAAATCAAAAGATTAATCAATTACTGAATTCTTTCATATATCTAAGAGACAACAATTTAGTCTACAAAACACTTCATGAATCAATCTCTCAATGATTAATTAATCTATTGGAAAGGAATGACGATCTACTGAATATTTAAGAAGGAACAACAAATGCAAATTTAAATGAAAGGAGCAACAAGTGCGAATTTAAATGAAAGGAATTCACAAGTGATAAATTGACAACAAATGGAAATGGAGCAACAATCGATAATGTCCAAATGGAACATCTACTCTCTGCAAATGGAACAACATAACCAATTCATAAAATAATCAACATATTAACGAATCTATCTTAACTGTTTGAAGGGAATATCAAATCATAGAATTATAACATAATTGATAAGATTACATATGAGATAGTATCTCATTTCGACTGAGCCCATGGTCTTCAAAAGATACTACTACAAAAAAATCAGTACGCAGAAATGATCAAAACGCTTGAAGCTTCCATTAATTCCATAATTGATAAGTCATTTACAATGGGATTGTTGTATAGAGTGTCAACAATTAAGATATTTGAATTCTGTTTATCTCTCTATCGTTCACTATTCTTTATATATTACAATGAGATAAGTAAATTAAGTTGTCCTGAGGATCGAGAGATCCTCAGGATTACTTTTACTATTTATGAATATTGCAGGATAAAAATTCAATCTTCCTTTGAACCATTTTGTGCCTGATTTCTTTGATCTTCAATGGTCTGTGAATCTTCATGATCTTCTTAATTATCTTTAGTTAACAACAATTGTCCATTTCTGCATAAAATCAAAACAATTCAAGCCAAAGTTCAAAAATATCTAATATCATTCAATATTATTTCCTAAAAGCTTTTTAACCATTTTCTTCCCTAATTACTTCAAAATAATAGAAAATTAAACAAAGAATATATCACAAAACAAAGTAACAAGGATAATATTTATACCTTTTTCTCAACCCAACAGTGGGCACACCCAACTCCTATGTTCCCAGTTATTGTTTTCGGTCCCTTCACCAAGTGGGGGATTGATTCCACTACATGTCACCCAGTTTTATCAAAGGGGAATTGCTATATCATTGTAGAAATAGACTACTTTACGAAGTGGTTTGAAGATATGATGACATTTAACAATGACGGGGAGATATATTCCTTGTTTGTTTTCAATAAGATAATAGCCAGGTTTGGTATTTCGAAGGATATTGTCACTGACCATGGCAGTCACTTCCAAAACAAAATGATGACTGAATTAACATCAAGACTTGGGTGTAAATAGGAACATTCGTCACCTTATTACCGACAAGTGAATGGTCAAGTTAAAGCTGTGAATAAGTCTCTCAATACTATTGTGCAGTGAACAATTAATTCTTCCAAGTTAAATTGGAATTTGATGTTATATTCAGTGCTTTGGGCCTATCGAACTTCAGTAAATATTGCTACTAGTTTCTCTCCTTTCCAATTTTTTTATGGGTTGGAGGCAGTCTTTCCATTGAGTGTCAAATCCCTTCTTTAAAGTTGGAAGTGCAATTACTACCCAACACTACACCACTTGAAGAACATATTTTATATATCGAGTAGCTCGATGAGCAGTGTCGTGATGCAGTCTTGGCCAACGAGGCTCACAAACAACGGGTCAAGTGTCAATATGATCAGTTCGTCTGCCCTCATATTTTATCTGAAGGCGATATTGTCCTAGTCTATGATCAAGACAAATATCCCCTGGGGGAAGGTAAGTTCAAACCCATGTGGTTTGGACCTTTCATCATGAAAGAGGTCTTAGAAAAGGGTTCTTACTGTCTAGTTCATTTCGAGGGTAATGCCTTGGCGGAGCCTAGAAATGGGACTACCTTAAGAAGTATTACACTTAGGTTGGTGATCTGGGCATGAATTCTTGTATATATATAGTTTTTATACATTTTTGACATTTTGGTTTTGTGGATGTGTAGTCATTATGTTTTCTTTTCACTGTGCCAGATTTCGAGTGAATATAAAGTCTATTTTGGGTTTGCGGATGATGCAAGTAGACATACTCGGAGACTTTCTTTTGAAAATTGGGTTATTTTTGCGCCTGAGGGTCAGTTGTTGTCTTCTGGAGATATTTTTCTAAGTGAGGCAACCAATAATGTTGACGAGTATAGTGTCATGATAGAGTTACTACGTGATTCCTTTTCACATGGTGTTTCTCTCCTTCACGTTTATCTAGAAGCTCAACTGGTAGTGTCTCAGTTAAAAGGGGTATACCGTGTTTACGATCCCACTCTTGTTATATTCCAAAAATTCCCTACATATGCATACATGGCATTGGCCTTTCCACTTACCTAATTTTCCAAAGTATTATTGAGGCTTCCTCTTAAAAAAATACTTTTTGAAAGATGTACACGTCCTGCATATTAGCCAGCTCGAATACACACGCAAGTTGCATACTAGACAATCCATATACATACGTTGGATGCACTTAAACAACCCGCGTTTACCTCCAAAAGTTGCAAAAAATAAAAAGTTGTAAGAAATTCAGTAGATTTTATGGGCTATAGGAGGTTTCCCAACCATTTTACCTATTGTATCCTGTCCCCAAACCGATTAACTATATTTTTTCTCATATAAAATAGGTGTTGGGGTCCCATTTAGAAGAACAATCAAGAGAACAGTTAAACTATGCCAAAATCTCTTTTCCCTTTTTGCCCAAGATTGGCCTCCATTTTTGAGTTTATACCTCAACAACCTCTTCAAACCCTTTCTCTTATACAATCCCTTTCCCTTGTCCCATTGATGAGTTTATTGTGAGAGGTTTGAGCGGGAACAAAGCACTTGGAGAAATTATAGAGGAGCCCTAACTAGGTTTGTGGAGCTTCGACCTACAAAGGTTGTAACATTTAATCTTTGATTTGAACAAAAGATTCATTTTTCCATCCCAAATGTTGTGGTTAAATGTTTTCATTTGATTGACACATTTCAATTTATATCTAACATTGATATGGATAAGTAGAGATAGTGTATCTTGTAGCATTGTTTTTCTAAGCTTTTGCAAGTCAGCTTTGGGAGGAGACCAACAACCTTGGAAGCTGCAAGAATGAAGGAGGTCTACACCAACCATCAGGATCAGAGGTACGATTATAGACCTTTTTTCCTTTCTCTTTTTTTCATACAATTTAGATAAGTTTGGGATAGTTTAGGGTTAATTCTTTCTTTTAAGGGAGATCATTTAATATTCCTGTACTTAGAATCGGTATAGAAATAGGGGGATTTTCCATGCTAACATAATTGGTGACTCCATTGGGGAGTCTCTCTAGGGTCTTTGGAGGGAATTTTTTGGTTTTAATTAGTTTTTTATTTATTTTTCAAGATTTATCAAGTTTACTAAGTTAGTCCAAGGTCTCTGGTCACCTTCCAGGTGACTACCAGTCTCCCCTGCCCATAGTCTACCAGGCCCTTTTTCTTTTTGAATGTTTTCAGAGGTGTATGCACCCTTCTTTGGATCTTCCCATGTAGACATGTAGGATGAAGAGTACAAAACCTACGTACATATGCAGACTGATGGTGTAACAACCCGCATCTCTGTGTCTTCTAGGGTTTTAAAAAAAAAAAGAGCTTTTCTCTTTTCTATTATAAGACTTGGCTTCTCGGGCCTTTGTAGACTTTACAGTTTCTCTGTTAGTGGTATTTGGTTGGGTTAAAGATTCATTTTTAAATTTGTCTCTTGATCTTTCTTTTTTTCCTTAGTGATTGAGAGTTGGCCTATAAGATGTACATCCTCCTTTGGATTCTTTGGAGTCCATGTCTTTAGGAAGTGGTCTAGGGTATGTATAAGTCTTGGGTGTTATCTTCTCTTTTTTCCAGTTTATTCTTTGAAAAAAAAAAATAATCTTTACTTCTGTTTTTCTTGTTTAAGCATTTCAAAAAAGAAAAGAAAAAATTCTTTATGGATTTAGTTTGGTTATAGTATCATTGGTTTCCCTTTTACAACAACAAAAAAAAAGGGATTTATGTTTCAAGGTTCCTTTTTATTTACCTGAAGGCATGAGTTTGTGAAACAAAAATGGTTTCTAGGGAATTGTTGGTTATAAGATCTTGAAATATCATTTTGAGAAGTTTGTAGTTACAAAGATTTAAAAGGTTATTTCTTTAATTGACTAGTATAATTTTCTTTTATCAAAGTGATTTTGAAAAACATTATTCTCTTTCATTGCTTATGACACCGCAAGTTTCACTTTTGTAACCTTTTGCATAATTCAAGCCATTTAAAAGACGACATTTAAAACATAAAATTTATTAGAATTTTTGTTTTTAGGGTTCACCAAGTAGTCTAGACTCTAGGGCCTTAAAATAGGTGTGAAGAGGAAACTCTTCAAGGCCACATTAACAAACATAGAAGTTTGTGGTAGGGAGTAAAAATTCTAGTGTCGTAAAATTCATCCGGGACCCCACTCTAACATAGGGGCTAAACACGAGGTCATGTAAGGAAAGGTAGAGGAAATAACCCCTCCAAAACTAGATCGAACGCAATGGGGATTGTATATCGAGGGTCATTCTTGGGAATCACACTGACTTCATTTTACTATGGAGCCTCATGGACCTCGAATTCATTTGATATCCTCTGTTGTCTTCCAGACCATTTGATTTTGGTACCCTTGAAAGGCTTCAAACCTTTTTTATCTTGCACATTACAATCAACCCGACTGTTGACTGTACCCGCCTGGTCATTAAATGCGACCTCGCAACATAGTTTCCTATATTTTAGGGAGTTACATGGATGACTTCAGAGGTATACCGCGGTACCTAGGGCAGTCATCAGATCACACTTTGCATAGTATACATAGAGGGTGTTTTCGTGTTCGAGTTACACTTGCATCGGTAAGATTCTCTAGTGTCGATTGGCGTAACTGTTCTTCCTACTAGTTAGTTGTTTGATTGATTTTGCATTAGGAACTTTTAGTTTGTGCTCTTGGTTTCACACTAGCCTGAATTTACAGTGTCGATTGATCATCTCACAAAGTGTAATATCAACAACTCCGCCATTCACGTAGGCTCCAGGGCGTGTCGCCAGTTAATTTTGAGCCACCTCCACCATTGTTGAGGCATAGGATATATCAAGGTTTGTTTGAAGCTATCAAGCCGTAGGAAACCATACCCGATCCATCACCGAGTGAAGTCTTGCCATCACCCGAGGAATCCATTATTTTTAACCTTGAACCGGAAGTTTTCAAGCTTGCAAACCCTCCGATCACCGATTTATTGACATCGATCTTAGTCCAGGTAGTCCCTCTTGAGGTGAATTTACCTAAACTATAAATCATACAGTGAGTGGCAATGGAAGAATCTAATGCTACTTTGTCAGGGAGTCCTCATACTCCCACCATGAATTCCATAAGAGGGGGTGGTGTGCCTCCCTCCTCACCTCCACCTATCAGGACCTCAGTTGTCAAGACGCCTACCACTTTGGGCATCGGGTTGATCCCTTCGATGAAGTTAAACATTGTTCCGTTCATCCAGAATGCGTCTGGCACTCCCTTTTCTTATGGGATGCCAGGTTTTGACTTGAGTTCAGTTATTTCTTACTCTACTCTACAGACTGTTGGTATGGGGGCAGAGAGCTCTACTTCTCCCTTGCAAGGAGCCATCACAAGCACTACTGCCCCATTCAATGTCATTCCCTATGGTGGAATTCATATCACTCATTCATCCCCTTCATTCAGAGGCCTTTTTCAACAGCCGATGGGGCCTAGTGCCATCTATAGTTTGTTTGGTGGAGGTATCCATGGAACTTCATCCTACACAACTCCAATTGTATCAATTCATTTTTCTTTGTTAGATGCATTTGGAAATAATACATTTTCATCCTCTTCTTTCTTGACTGGGGGAAACCCTGATTTTGGTCAACATAACCCTATGCAAGGTTTCGTTCCTTCACAAGGAGAAATGACAGGCATGTATTCCTCACAAGGTCTTGGAAATCCTTGGCAAGGTTCATTTTCCTTGCAAGGGATAATGATCAAGATTAATCCTTTCCACACTGACTGGAACCCCATACATGTTTCAGTACCTATGTTAGGAGGGTCGGCTGGGGGCATCCCCAACCAAGGTCCTTGGAACACTGCACAGGAAGGAATCCCTGCTCAAGATATGTCATCCAATTTTAGGAATCAGTTGATGACGCAACATTAACTGCAAGTCCCGTTTGTTGGATAGGGCCACGGTTTCTACCAAAACCCTGGTTGACAGCTAAACATTTCCTACAACTTCGTTCAAGACAAAATCAAGCCCCCTCTTTTCATGTAAATTCTCCACAACCATGACTACCCTTTCTGGAAACACTGCATTTTCCAGACTTGTCGATACTTTTAAACAACCTGATTTGTCATGATCCACATTGGCCTCCCATGCCGACTAATTTTCCCTTAGACATTCCTAAGTTCAAAGGTAAGACTAACGAAGATCTAGGTGATCATGTAACAACTTTTAATTTATGTTGTTCATATAAATCGTTGAGGGATGACTCTGTTTAGTTGTGATTGTTTCAACACACTCTTATAGGGGGTGCCACAAAATGGTATATCGAGCTCGATAGCTCAAAGTATTCTTACTTTAAAGACCTGGCCATGGGTTTTTTGAATCATTTCTAGTTTTTGGTGAGATACGATGCTAGCAAACTTTGATCAAATGAAAGCCATCCACATCTCTGATCACATCCGAGAATGGTGGCGATGAAAGAGTTTGATCAAAGTTAAAGTCCCTCTCACATTTTTGCTTGAGCGGTTCCTAAAGTATTTGGTTCCTTGCATGTCCAAAGACGTCATGATGTCCGAGGTGTTTTCCAAGGAAGAGGCTATTATGTGAGCCTAGTAGCTAGAGCTAATTTACTCTCAGTCCGGTATGTTGTACGTGATACTTCCCGATGCACCACGGTCCACTCTCGACAAGACCAAACAAAATTTTGGGTCTCACGCCAATGGTATAGTGGGATCAACATAGATAAATTCCATAGATCTGTTGTCTAATCAATTACAACAATTATCGATTCAACAGATGGCCAGCCAAACTTCTAGTTCAACTGTCCCCCCAACCTAGAAGTTGGATGTACATAGTGTGCAATCGATATCTCCCAAGGGTAACCAACAACCTGAGGGAAAGAGGAAAAAAAGAAACAAGAAGGGTAAGGGGGGTAAACGGGATGCAAACAATGCTGGCAAGGGAAACAATGAGAAGAAAAAGGTGAAGTATCTATGTAATCTTTGCATGGATGACCACTTGACTCACCGATTTCCTCATCTTGAAGAAGCCAAGAAGATATTGGCACAAAAACAACCTATCATGTTAACAAACCCTTTTCCACAAGGGAAAAATATGTCTCAAGCTTATTCATCCACATGTGCACCTGGGGGAAGTCAAGGAACCCCCCGCCTAATAGCAACAATGGTGCCACAAAATTTTATGTGATGAACATTGAAGCTCATCTTCATACTAGGGCTTATGATTATGGCATGCTGGAATCTTTTTAGAAGGGAAAAATGACCTCCAACCCATTAAATCCTCTTCAAATTGAGAAAACAATGGGAGAAATGATAAATCACATCCATAAAGGTGCATTTAAAAAGGATTCTCATAATACAAATGCGAGGGTCTCTCAGAATTACTCCATTGTGGAGGATCTGGCGTAAACTCCTTGTGCGATGTCTGCTCTGGAAGTTCTCTAGAGTTTCCCTTCATAGAGAAAAGCATTGTTATCTTTCTTGGGAGAGATAGAGACTAGTGACTCATGAATGATCGTTTTCGATCCAAATACCATAAACCTCGTCTTCCTTACCACATCATATTTCAGATAGTAGTGGTGTATACCATTGAATCCTTGACATAGAACATTTTTCGTACGGTGGTTGATGAGGGTGCCTTGACTGTGTGATGTTGCTGGCATGTTGGAAGGCCATCAACCAACCTGAGTTTTCTTCTTTTCCAACGTTACTCACCACTTTTGATGACTCATCATTCGGACTATATGGTATAATTCCCTCTTTCCCCATGCAGTTAGAGGATAAAACCGTGTGCGTCGAAGTAGAAGTAGTCGATGCACCTCTCGATTACAACCCTTTTTTAGGGCAGAGTTGGAATTACGCTATGAAATCAGTCGTATCCACCATGTTTTAGGCCTCATGTTTTCCTCATGTGGGACATATTATAACCATTGATCAGTTATCCTTCTCCCATTCTGACCCATTATCGGGGGCTTCCAAAGTTCTGATGATTGATAACCTACGGCAAGGTATTGTCAATTTAGGTGCCAGATTGTTTCCATCCTTAATGGCAACTTTTGATTATCCGTCGCCTGCTAATGATGTTAAGTTTATTTTGGTTGTTCCTAACTAGCCAAACGTTGCAATATTTTAGTTCACGTCTTTCAAAATGAGTTACTTTGAATACCCGTGGATTTTACCTTCCCCATCGACTTAGATGGAAAGGATAGGGAACCTTGGAATGGCTATGCCCTTATCCACTACTGATTTTGCGTACAGTGTTTTCCAACAAGCCTCGAACAACCTAGATCTGGCTCCCTCATAAGAGATAGATCCTTTTCTCGAGCCTATTTGGGCTCAAGACTCTCTCACCACTAATGATACTTTGGAATTAGTCTTTCCCTCTGATGAGGCGATTCTAGAGGAAATGACTGGGCCAGAAATACCTTGGGACGATCTGCACCACATATCTTATTTTTTACTTGAGCTCAATAGATTAGAGGATGAAGAGTTCGTTACAACCATGAATGGAGATACCCCTTGTATGCTTAACCCTCTAGTTATGCATGGAGTATATGCTGAGGGAAACATGGAAAGAATTGCTGAAAATATTCCTATCGATATCTCCAAAACCCTTGGCATCGTGGAGAATGTCTTTTTAGGAGAAGATTGCTCCCTTGAAGAGATTTAGATCTACACTAAACTATTTAAAGAGTTTTGTGACGTCTTTTTCTGGTCTTATGAGGAAATTCCAAGCATAGATCCACGTATTGTTGAGAACAAAATTACAACCTATATTTATGTGAAGCATGTCCGACAGAAGCTTCACCCAGTTAAACCTCGTAAAGAAATGATGATAAAGGCTGAAGTAGAAAAAATTATTAAGGATGGTTTCATCTACCCCATGCAATTGACGGAATGGGTGTCGAACCCTGTTCCTGTCAACAAGAAGCAAGGTACCATCTGCATATGTATGGACTTCCATGACTTGAACAAAGATTTCCTGAAAGACAATTTTCCAACCCTATTTATTGACCAAATTGTCGATGAATGTACGGGTTGCAAGGTATTTTATTTCATGGATTATTTTTCTAAGTACAATCACATTCAAATCAAGCCCAATGACCAACATAAAATGACTTTTATTTGTCCTTGGGGTACATTCACGTATAGGAAAATGCCTTTTGGTATTAAAAAAGTTGGAGACACTTTTCAGTGGGCCATGTTGTTAGCTTTTCATGACCACAAACACATAGTCGAGGAATATCTAGATGATCTGGCATCACATTCTCGTAAGATATCTGATCATCCCTCCCATTTATGAATTATATTTGAGAGGTGTCGCTACTACAAGATTCGCTTGAATCCAAACAAGTGTAGTTTTTTCGTTACATCAGGATGATTCTTAGGCTTTATCATGTCAAAAAAAGGGATCATGGTCGATCCTCTGAAGGTTGAAGTGATAGTTCAATTGCCTCCCCTATGCACAATCCTGTAGCTTCAGAGTCTACATGGGAAATCTAATTTTCTTCGACGTTTTGTTTCCAATTATGCCAAGATCACTAAAGGGTTCTTATGTCTTCTGAAAAAGGGGGTCCCATTCTGTTGGGATGAATCAACTCAACGCTCTTTCAAATCAATGAAATGTTCCCTGATGTCTGCCTCTCTGCTCATTCCTCTTGATTATGGAAGGGATTTTGTGTTGTATTTGGTTGTTGTAGAGTCGACCATCAGTATGGTCTTGGTCCAAGAGGATTGTTGGAACACGTATAATTTTGAACTTTTAAACTTTAGACTTTTCCCCTTAGAATAAAAAATCTTACCCAGAAAAGAAAAAAACTTAGATAATTTCCTTTCAGTCTTAAATAAATCCGTTGGTTGTTATTTTTCAACAGATCGCTCACAATACCCATCGTCAATGAGTTACTATAATCTTATCGAACGGTCCTAGTGATCTCCAAAAATTTGAAGTCACTTGAGTTTTAAAATAAATCCTTTAATGATCGCTTCGAAGCTCTGCGCTTCGGGTATTCCAGCAAACCCAAACAACGAAAACCCCGAAACTTTGAAACCCAAAGATAGCCACTCATGAATTTTCCTAAAGAAATTAAGGACACGATTCATAGGACATGTGTCCTTTAAAAAAAAAAACTTTCCTTGAGTTGACATGTGGCACTCATTTTTGACATTTACATCGGATGATTCGCACGTTTTCAAGTGATACATGGCACCTCTCTTTTCTTGAAACGTCATCAGAATGATGTCATATCCTCCACGTCACTCCAAAAGATTTTTCTTCAAAAGTTTTTGATTTCACAATCCCCAGATTGTCAAAGTGTTGAATTAAAGTGATTACAAAAAGTAAAAAGGGTTTTCAATGAATTAATTAAATTCTTAACACCTTTAATGAGTCATGATTAAGAGTTAATTAATTAATTTGTAGTTTCAGATTTCGAAAAATTTCACTTGTGCTGTATTCAAAACTTTTGAATTCCTAACTTTCGAAGTACTTAAATTTAATACAACATTTTTAAACCTAATTAATTAAGACTTAAAAGTGATTACTCAGAGATTAACTCCTCCGCGAGTTCGGATTTCGGGAGATTTCCACCCTGTCACATCCAAAAATCCTGAACATGAACTGTCAAAGTATTAATGACATTTATGATTGATTAAGTATAATGATTTAAAATAAGGATTGTGAATCACCAGGTAATGAATTCTATTAAGTTTAATAAATTATTCGTTAGTGCGTCTATACGAAGATCGATAAACCTTTTGAATAAAGAACTTCAAATTTCAAAATCGTTTTTACCATTTGCAATTAGCAGTTTCTTATTCACTGAAGAGCTTACAGACTCCACTTGTCATAGGTAGACTAATTCTATTCCCTTGAAAATTATGGCACCACGCAAATATGCAAAGAATCTCGATGCATCGGATGATGATTCACATCTAAACACATATGTTCTATCAGACACAACTTCTCGAGTTGTGGACACCATTAAAACTTGAAGGTAGGTTTTTGATGTCTTGGAGCATGAAATCATTAACTGTCCAGACAACTCCGCTGAAGAATATGACGACTCCTTTACAACTAAGCTTGGAAATGTAGCATAGTTGGAGCTGCATAATATCATTGCGCAACCAAGAATCATACCCTACAATGATATGATAAACTAGGCTCTAGAACATGTTGACATTCAAACTAGGAGCATCATCAACCATCAGCAGGTCGTCGTCGGCTCTTTCCGACCATAGCACCTACAAGTAATGTACAAGATTTCCCCTACTCCTAAATACACTTACAATGTTTCATTTATTCTAGATTTTGAGAGAAAGAAATGCACCCAATATGCTAGAAATGGTCATGATATAGTCAAGACCTAGTTGGGGCACTCGAAAAAATTCAGAGTTGATGTTCATGGTATGTACACCATGACATCTTTAGACACTCATATGTTGTATGTAGCCATGATGATCTGTCACCTATTTGGAAAGAATAATCCCACACACTTCTTAGTTGAGTGGGTAGCCATCATGAATGAAGCAGCCAAAGGTTACACCTGAAACTAGGCCAAAATGTTATCTGATAATTCGGCAAAAGAAATCATTGAGTATAAATCAGAAAAATCAAAAGGGGAGCCTGCCCCTTTTTACATGTCAACATATTTTATGGATTCCATTTGTTTCATGACCCATTTTCCCTTGATGAACTGGACTTGGACCTTGGCCAGTTCTAAGCCAATTCATTTCTATCACTCCAAATTATGGGAGGAGAACGCCAAATATTTCTTTTATGAAATATGTCACAACATTGTAGTGCCTGTTCATATAGCTATTTATGGTCACCCACCACCCCATATTTCAGAAAGGATCATGGGAAACTTAGGAAAACTTGCAGACTGGTTCATTTAGGAGAACTTATCCTATATCAGAGTATTTGGTTTCTCTGTCTCTCCTCATTCCCTTCCATAGTTTTTACCTGACAGACTGGTGTGTAGAGAAGTGGCATAACATATGGTAGCATAAGGTATCAACAAGGAGCTGAAAGAATATCAGAAAAAGGTTTTGCCAATTTTCCCCATTCAAGTTGGCATGTTCACGTTATTAGATTTTGGTCACTCCAAAGTCAAGGCCACAACCCTGGAGAATGTCAAATTAGTTGACATCGATTTCAAGAAGCATGATCCACATAAGATAGTGGAAAATCATCTAGCTCAGTTTAACATGAAGAGATACATTCATGAGAGCTCTCCTTATGACGATGTGTTCAGGGGATTTAGATATTATTAGGAATTCTGAAGAAGATTCCGGACTCTACCTCCAGACCAAAAAGTTGGTTTCCTCAGCTTTCAGAAGAACAGATGAAACAATTTTCCAAAGATATTGCAAGGAGAACCAAAATCCATGCCTCCTTCACAGGAAGCTAGACCTACAGGATCTGAGCCAAGTTGCTCTGCTAAGAAGAGAGTTGAGGAAGCCCCAAAAATCCCAAAAGTGTTATTTCATGAAATAAGAGTGTCACTGTCATGACTGAATGATCCACACATGTTAGCTCGATTTGAAGCCTTCATGAATATGAGACAAGTTATTCCTCATTCAACACAAGCTACTCCTGCTGGCACCCTGAATACAACAGGACAACAACATTCCACGGAAATTTCTTCTCCCATTGCATCATTAACCCCTTCATAGACCAACTTCAGAAATCCTAGTTCTGAAATCACTTGTGTGGGTGATATTACTCCTATCTTTCCTGAAGAGTTGCCTCCCTCAGATTTATTTTTAAGCAAGAAATGAAAGGCTATTGTGAAAAGAGAATCTTACCACAAGAATGGAGTAGTCATTAAGAGGCAAATAATGTTATAGGATGGGAAATACCAAGATGGTCCCGATTTTGCAAAATAAGTTGCAGGTTCTCTAGGGGCTTTTTCCACTGCCAATCAATGGTCAGTGGACAATTTAATCGAACAACTACGATAGAAATTCCTTTTGGTAGAGAAACTGCAGAGTGGGATACATAGTACAGAGTAGACTGTTAGAAGCAGGATGAACTAGGATATTGAACAAATCAGGGCTAGCCATCAACATCAAATTAAGAAGTTACGGGATAACCTTGAGCTTCTCTACTAAAGTTCATAGACCATCCAAGGTTTGGTCACTCATCATGATGAGTTGATAGAGAAGCTACATGCCAGATTGACCCTAACAAATAACACCACGATAGATATTTTGGATTTCAAAACTCAAGCATAAGAAATCAACAAAAGGATGGAAGTTACCCAGCAAGAATTCTATCATAAATTTGATGTTGTTCATAAATGCTATCAGGCAGTAGACCTTTCTACAAAAATATTTATGTCAAGGAAAAAGAGGCATGCACAGCTCGATCTAAGTTTCAAGAGGTTCTCATGTGGATGCAAGAATCTAATGCCCTTGTTCTTACCCTCCTCTCTCATCCTAAACAAGTACGAGGCGAAATGGCCCTAAAAGACTGGGAAACAAATCTAAAAGAAGGAAAGAAACTTACCATAGATGTAAAAGAGGCTTGTCTAGAGGCATTATCTTCACTAAATAAAAACATGATTGGATTCGAAGGGAGTAATATATCGGATGCATTGGGGAAGATTGAGATAGAAATGAACCAGCAAAGCTCTAGGAATAACAAGGAAAACACTCAGACAACCATCCAAGAGATGATCCAGATTTATTTACTTAAAATAAATGAATGGTTGGTTAATCCAAGTTCACAGTATCAGGTCACAATCCAAGAGGTGAACAAGATCCAGGAGAATCTTCCCCAAATACAGAAGAAAAATTTTTCCTTCAAATTGAATGAAAGGATTGAGCCTTCAAGATTCGTTGTAGCATTGATGGACAGGTGTACCCAATGCATTGAAGAGGTAAAATGAAGTGTAGCTGAGAGAAAATGAACAAGCATGCACAACATCAACTTTCACCACCCACTCCACCTTTCACCCTTCAACCGTCACTTACCCTGCCTATCCCTACCATCCACATTCTTGCATACCACCTCCTTATCGGAAACTTGTTCCCCCATCATTCCTTTCATGAAGGGTTTCCCTTCCCTATAACCATTAGCCATCCCTTAATGAGCCAACACTGAGCTATTCATCTAATTATTTCCCTCCCATGTCTTCAACTACAATTCCTTATCCCAGTGAACACATTCGAAGGGACATATGGAAATGAGATCAAATGGAAAATACAATAAGTCGAATGATTGTGATGGCCATAATGGACATATGTACCTGTCTCAAATATCAAAGGAAAGACAGCGCATCTACCAGGAGACGAAGAGACAGAGGAAGCACCAGCAAAACTCAACAATATTTGCATGTTCTTATTTTATTCAAATGTATTCTATTTTTAGTCAAATATTGTGGAAAGTCCAATGGTTTTTAGTTGTGACAATTTTTTTATAAATACATAAATTTTATATCTATTCATGGTTTCTTCTTGCCGAATGTAAAAGAGAAACTCTATTTGAGTATTAATACAAGTGCAAACAAATATTCTAAGTTTCGTTGAATTTGAGTTATGTGTTCTTCTATGTTTCCATTTCTCTAAATTTATTTATGTAATTCTTGAAGAGTGATTGATTGCAATTTAGTATTACATCTACTGTTATCATATTATATCAGCAGTTCATTCAATAGCAACTTTTCCTCTGTTATTACTGTGAGTAAAACAAGACATGTGATCTGCATGAATTACTTCATTTTTATATTTAGTTCAAGGGTACATATTCTACTTTTCTTCTACTGCAAACAAGGTGAGACTTATCTGTAATTGATACCTCACTTTGTTTAACATTTTTGTAAATCTTTCTACATAATTTGACATTATAATTGTGACTTATATAACGAGATACAACCTCTGTACTGTCTTATCATTAATTTCATTTAAACATTATTTCTCAGAAAACTGAAGGTAGAAAAAAAACTCATAAAAACATTTCATTTAAAACCTTTGATGCCTGACATTATTCTCTGAGCCTTAAAATCAATCTCAGGAACAACATATTTTTGGCGCCGTTGCTGGAGATGGAGAAATGAAATAATTTTTCC
>JASDQU010736673.1:367798-379826 GCA_032191745.1 Picea mariana | reverse complement strand
AAACATTATTTCTCAGAAAACTGAAGGTAGAAAAAAAACTCATAAAAACATTTCATTTAAAACCTTTGATGCCTGACATTATTCTCTGAGCCTTAAAATCAATCTCAGGAACAACATATTTTTGGCGCCGTTGCTGGAGATGGAGAAATGAAATAATTTTTCCTTGGGATAACGACAAGGAAAATTTTGTTCTTTGATAGTGAAAAAAGATTGAATACCTGAGTAAGGATTACTTTATCCTTCACCTGGAGACTCCACCATAGACAAAACTAGAATTTGGTTGAAAGAATACTAGGAAAAACCTAGAAAAAAAGAAGGATACGCTAGTTTCAGATCTCAAAAAATTGTTGAAACCAAAGGGATATCTCAGACAAACTTCTGCATCAGCAGGTAAGATACATCAACCTAGAATTACACAATTTAATGCTAAGATTACCACCAAAGAACTAACCCTTAAACAAAGTTCTAAACAAGTTCATTCTGTAGAATTATCAACAAGTAAACCTGAAATTAAGCTTGAAATTTAAGAGGTAATTATTCCCAAAACAGAATTTGAGATTGACCAGACCAGCCATGTTTCATTGATAGATACTTTTACCAGTGAAGAAAAAGGATCCACTTCAATCCCCACTATCATTAATACTCAGTCGATTCTTTTTCCTCCCAAAGTAGAAGTTCATGTTTCCCAAAACCCTGAATATTATTATCTATACTCAGATTCATCCCCCATTACTTCTCCTATCTATACATTAGATAAACCTGAGGAACCAAGCTAAAGTTTTCCTTTTCCCCCTCATCTAGATCTTCTGTCTTCTCACGATCACCTTCCCAAACTTCATTCGTAACATCCCGAAGTAGTTGAAATATTAGTAGATCAGTATTTTGGAGGTTTTGAAAATCTCATATTTATCCCTTGAGTTCTAACTCCTAGACTTTCAATGGTTGGTGTTGGTGTTGGAGGTGCCGGAGGTGTAGGCGATGGTGGACAAGCTCAACCCCCTAGGATATTTTCCAAGTTTGTCACTAGATATTCTTCCTTACTCCTTCCTACTTTCATGCATGACTTACCCAAAAATTACATGAAGAGTCTCCCTAAATTCACAGGAGAAGGAGATTTAACAGCGACAAAACATTTAAAATTTTTCGATCAATTTGATAATATTCTTGGTATAGAGCACGAGGATGTTTACACAAGACTGTTGGTACAAACATTTGAAGGGCAGGTAATAACTTGGTTCAGAGGACTTCCAGTAGGTTCTATACGATCATATAATGATATGGAAACCTCCTTCCTAAGGAAGTGGGGTGAAAAAAAGGACCATCTATATCACCTAACCGAATTCAGATCCTTGAGAAAGAAAACTTATGAATGAGTCCTAGAGTTTATCCAAATATTTAATAAGATTTATCACAAAATCCCAACTGAAGTCAAACCTTCCCAACCAGCTGCAAAAGTCGCTTTTGCATGGGCTTTTGATTCTGATTTCTCTCTACTTTTGAGAGAAATAAGATCCACTACTTTAGCAAGAATGCAAGATGATGTTATAGAGATTGAATAAAATATGATGTCATCCGAGAATTTGAAAACTAAAGTTGAGTTGGGAACAAGAGAACACAGACATTTTAAGGAACATGCAGGGCCCTTTGGATCTAGAAGGTCTGTAGAGGAAAAAATGGATGAGGTGGCCAAAATTATTAAAGATCTATCAAAAAAAATCTTCAGGATGGAAAGAGAACAAGACAAACCTGATCCATATGTTAGGAATCAATTTAGGAGAAACCCCAATCTTCAAATTCAATAGAGGAATATAAAAAATGAGAATCAAAATATTCAATCTCCGTTTAAAACTGAGAATTTTGTACAGGGAGATGAGTTGCAAGATTATGAGGAATTGGAGGAATATCTAAACAACCTCAGTGATGATCATCTTGAGCCTCACCTAACCAAGAAGGATTATGAGAAATACTTAGACCTGGAACCTCTGCTTAATAATGATGAAAACATCAACAATCTAGGGGACTCTACATATTGTTGGCCCTTGACCAAGTTTTGAGGATCCTTGGTCATGTTTGACCTATTTTTTGGGACTTCAAGAGCCTATCAAAGGAGGAGCGCAAGATGAAGCAGATATCATGGGATCACGACCCATTTCTTAGGTATTTTTGGGTTTTGGGATCATGTAATGGGTATGGGAATGTCAGCCCATGGTTTTACCCATGTATAGGCCCTTTTTGTAATGTATAAATAGAAGTCTAGGCGATGTAAGCAAGAGGGGAAGAAAGGGTACCATGCTAAGTGCTAGTGTTCAATCTGTGTGATCGAAGGAATGTAAGTTCTTTGTGCATACTAGGTAAGACTTGTAGAGCTAAGTGCAAGTGGTTGTAACAGACTATGGAAGGATTTGTGTTGTAACGCAAGGAAGGAGGATCTAGAGAGCCATGCAGATCTCCTATACACTGTGGAGTAGGGTTTGAAGCTCTGTGCATATAATTGATTGACAAAAGATAATAGAAAAGAAGAAGAGTTGGTGGATGTAGCCCCAGGGTGGGGGTGAACCACATACATGTTGTGTTTCTATTCTTTGTGTGGTGCATTGATGTATTTATGTGTTTTTCTAAGTGCTTTGATATAGATAGATAAATTTGTTGATGCTTTGTGATTAATGATGTATATGGATGCTAGATATGACCTATGTGAATATGCTTAGTGCTTGAATTTGCTCAATCTAATCTATCTCTTTATGTTAAGTGCTACTAGACATCTCAGATATGGGTGAATATTGTGATGCTCTGTTTTATCTGTGGAGTAGATATTAGTTGAATGCTGATGAACTGTAGTTGCTAAGTGCTTTGTTAAGTACTAGAATCATAGATCTTTGTCCAAGATAAGGTTACAGACACTAGAGTCCTATAACCACCCCTTCCTCTACCTCGGGTGAGACTTCATCTGCTTCGCAGGTGTTGCCGAAAGGGCTGGTAGTTAGGGTTTTTTTGGTGTGCTTTTGTAGCATTGAACCTTGGGTCTGCCCCTGTGCCAACAAATGGTTTCTTTGCCGAAACCGAAACTGTGATTGTTGGGAACTAAGGAAGAAGAAGCTTTGTGCAAAGATCCGACCTGAAACTGTGAAAGCTCTGTGCATAGATCTGTTTCCCTAGTGCACAACATTTTTCTTGACCTACGAAGCTCTGTGCCAAGAGGAAGGGTCAGATCCAAAGAAAATAGGTAAGATCTGAATGCTTTATGCTCTGATAAAGGTAAGAATAGTGAAAAGTTTTAGATCTGAAAGATTTGTTCTCTGTAAAAGTAAGAGAAGTGGAAATTTTTGTTTTTAAAGTATGGATCTAGGTATGTTTGATAAGATTTGTCCTAGCTTGGAAACTAGAGCACTAATGGATGAGAGAAGATTTGATATAAGTAGATCTAATAATAATAGTGAAAGATATGTTATACCTATGCATCGAAAGAATGTTTGGACTAACAAATGGATGCAGGATCCTAGAAAGAATTTTTTGCATCTTAGCTACCATGATCCTAGTGCGCAGTATAGGAAAGGTTGGGGATCATTTAAAAGAAAGAGAGGATTAGCCCTCTGTTATAGTTGCAGAAAACCAGGACATCTTTCTAAGGAATTCCCTAGAAGAAGACCTAGTTATCTTTGTTGTAAATCTATGGACCATGAAGCATTGGATTTCTCTAGAATGATTGCTAAGGTTGAAAGAATGAATATGAACTAGGAAAACCCTAAGGTAGATCCAGAAACTAAGATTATGGTAGAACCCTAGAAAGAATCAGAGAAAGCATTACTACGGATGACAGAAGCCCTGAATGGCCATTGACATGTCAGCTTATCAGAGATCTTCAAAGAAAAAGAATGCATGGAAGCAAGAATAGGAGACTTCGACATTGAATGTGTTCTGGATGAGGAAACACAGGTGAATATTATGACAGAAAGAACTTGGTAAATTCTAGGAAGGCCTGCTATGATTCCTTCACTAGGAGGAATAGGGTTATTTAGAGGAAAATTGATAAACCTATGTGGAAATCTCACTCAGATACCTATGAATGCCAATGGAACTTCGACAGAGGGGGATTTTGAGATTGTTAAATTTATTGAGAAAAACGCCCCATTCACCATGTTACTAGGAAAACCTTGGGTTGAAAGAGATCAGGCCAAAAGGAAGGAAGAAGAAGAAGTCTTAGAGCAAAAGAAGAAAGAGTTAAAAGATTTAAAGACTAGAAGGATTGCACACTTGATTGAAGAACAAAAGGACAATTCAAATCTAGTTAACACTAGGAACTTGGATGTCGAAGTTGCAAGAACACTAAAAGGCCCACAGAAGAGTGAAGTACCTATCCCATATAAAGAAGAAGTATTTCCCTTGAATCCTAGGAAAGAATCTCAACAACACGAAGTAACTATGCCAAAAGAAGATAAGAATCGAAATGGAAAAAGGAATACCAAGACAAAACTCATTGGGAAAAAATATAGAAAGCTAAGTAAGAAGAGAGCTAAGATCGAAAAGTTACAGAAGGTTCCAGAGAGAACTTCGCAGAAGGAAAATTTGAAAAACTGGAACTTCGTCGGGATAACAGAACAACGTCACATGGCACTTCGCCATGGCGAAGTGATATAGTTGTTGGGAACAGTATAACCGTTAGACCAAACTCCCCCGAACGGGTAGAAAGGAATTTATGGTTCACCACCAGACCGTTGGACTGTGCCGCGATGGATAGAACAGAGTTAATGAAGGCTTCTCATCAGTTGCAAGAGATCCGTTGCCAAGTTATCTATTTATCCTATCGTGCCATGCACTGAGAACACTTTTGCTAACTGTGAATCTGAGCCCATAGACTAGTTGATTTTTCACAGTGATCATCACATTATTTCCATCTATCCCATAGTAGTGACTAGTTACTCTGCGAACCCGAGATATTCAATCTCGATCATGTATGTCTGAAGAGCTTAACGCAGTTGAGGAATATGTGAAGGAATTCCTCATTGACCTCATGAGCGAACAAGTAATGTTTAAGAGAATGATGTATGTAGGTGTACAAGCATCATCAATGAGAGGAGTGCAAGACTCTCTGTCAACTTCTCACGGAGCTAGACCATCCCAACCATCAGTAGAGAAGAGAACCAAACACAAAGATGATCTAGCCAATGTGAAGTTGATCCCGTCCATATTTCTCGACTGTATCCCGCCTCTGGCCAGCATGGTAAATCGTGATAGTGTACCAAGATATTTCGAGTACACCATGGTCACTGTGTACCTCCTGAAGGGGATACGTGCAGTTCGAGTGTAGTAGGACAAGATCACAGCATTAAAGTTCAGCGACTTCAACCTCGGAGATCGCAATATCTATGGTATGCTTGCCCCATAAAAATACCTGACCAGGACAAAGGGGAATAACTCAAAGATAATCCCCCAACAGTGGACTATGGACCTCACATAGTCCACCCTGCTAAATGTAATGAAGATCCCACACTTCAGAAGGAACCAGGAAGTCAACGCTTGTGTCAAGCTATTTCTTTCATGTTACCATGGTAGTTACTTATGGCTAGACCATCGTATTACAGTTGATCTGACGTTGATCCATAGGATCATAGGATTAAGTATGCAAGGAACTGACCCGCAAGATTTATAGCCAGGGAAAGCCACAGATCGTGCACTAGAATAGAAGATCAAGGAAACATACGATGATGTCGAGAAGGGGACACGAGGCTACAAGGTAGCTTCCATCCAGAGTGGCACAGTGTGCCTAGCATGTCAACTAATAGTTGGAAAGATGGTATGAAAGAACCGACCCACACAGGTCACGATCTTTATCATCTACCTTGCGGGGAAGTGTGTAGAAGGTCTACAGATGAACTGGGTGAAGTACCTAGTTAATCAGTTGGAACTAGACTACCGCGAAGCCCAGGATTAGGGTTGTGAGTTTCACTTCAGCTGGCTCCTGATCCTTATCGCCTTTGTTTCCTGTGATATGCCGGAAGGTGTGACCTTCCCGGATATTGAACCATTTGAGCCTCTTGCCGTGAAATTCACTACCCTATGGTACTCAAGTGATATGAAAAAACAATGGAAGTCGAATGTTGTTTTTCATAAGTACTACCTTTGGCTGAAAAGAGCCATAGATGAAGAACCTCACATGACTCTGAACACCTTATAGAGATTCCGACCTCTAATGAAGTTCTGCATAGATTGGCACTTCATCTACCTTACAGTGAGAGCCGATGAACATAAGGAACAACTTCATTCGTACTACAAGCTCACAGAAAATAATCCTGAGGAGATCACTAAGGGTTGGTCGGCATAACTCCTTATTCCATCCAACCTTGTATAGATGTCTGACCCTGACACCCCAGAAACTATGCATGATACACCTGGACCCAACAAAATGAAGAAGACCAAATAAGTCCAAGAATTAAGCAGTGCCTCAGAAAAGACTGCTTCAGTATCACCTGACCGAGGGGGTGATAACAAAGTAGAAGAACTAAATGGAAAAGGAGATGAATAGAATCCAGGCAAAGTAGCACCGTCTAGAGACAAGGTTTATTCCCTAAAGAAGAGGAAGGTTTCTCCCCTGAAACATTCTTCCCAGAAGAAATCGAAATCCGCTGTGACCCAGATGCAGACTGTACTCACCACCGATGATTTTGACTTCCTCATAGCAACCTTGAACGACGCTTCACTGGAAATCGTGGAGAAACAAGAAGCCAAGTAGGAGGAAATGTATGATAGAATTGAAGTCGAACTCTGAGGGGTACAACAGGCCATTCATTCCAGTTGGGCAGTCCCCACTATGCCCCTACCATCGGGAGAACAAGAGTTGGGAGATGAGCTAGCCCAACTCCACTGACTAGATGATACAATCGAAGCTCGCCTTCGACGAGCACAAGAAGAAACAAAAAACTCCACCAAGCCTTGAGGCAAGTACAAGGAGTACTCATTGAACAACACATATTTGCAGAGTAGAAGAAGGTTGCTCTCTAGGAAAAATTTGAAGAAGAGAAAGTACAAATGCAAAAAGAAAACGAAAATTTGCTCGCAGAGAAACTCGAAGTAAAAGAAGCAGTCAACATAGAACTTCTCTCTTTGACAGGCTTAGGGCTACAAGTAGAAGACCGAGTCACACAACAAGTAGAATAGCTTACAGAAGCTATCCAATAGATACAACAAAGAATATCATACTTAGAGATCTGCATTGTACCTGACACCCTGTAGGATGTAAGGGACCAAAGGGAAGCAACTGCTCGAAGAACAGTTGAAAGAATAAATACCCTTTCCATGGAATGCAAACAACTAAGTGATTGCAGTGCCCTGACATATGAGCAACTCACCGAGAATCTAGAACTGAAGGCACTGGACTCACAGCTCCAAGAGACGATGCAGCAAGAAGAGGCAATGAAAGCGCATTTGAAGCCCTTGTCAGCTGTGGAAAGAATGAAACGATCTAAGGAGCAGCGCACTGCCCAACAACAGATCCACACTATCCAGAGTAGAATCATGGAAGTGACACAGAAACTCCAACCTGTAAAGGATAAGGCTTACCAGCTGTTCACCGACATCAAAGGTCGAGGAGAACAATTGGAGTAGGTCGTCACTACAACTGAATAATGCCTAGAGGGACCTGTCAATAAAGCATACATCCAGGAGTTCGCTGAACAAGAGGTCATGGCACAACAAAAAGTCAAAGCAACTCAAACCAAGCTCTAATATTTAAAAGCAGAACTAGTCATATCAGAGTGACTCGAGATGAGTCACAGGTGAGTGTTGGGGGGTTGTTGGCCCTTGACCGAGTTTTGATGATTTATTACATTACAATTTAGGGTTAAAACTAAGGTATTACACATTGGGTTTAATACATTGTATAAAAAAAACCATCTTGGATAATCTACACGATACCACAAAACGTAAAATCATATTTCTATTGATTGATTGACTGATACACTGCTAATAAAATTCACCAATATAGGTTCCTAAGTCCTTAAAAGAACTGGAAAAGAATGGTATGACCTCAACTTCATGTTGGTAGGTTTTCTTTAATTGTAATGCGAACCCCTTTAGATGCAATCTTCCACTTTTTTTTGCATGGAAGGCAAACGTAAGTACCTCTGTACGTATAAAAAAAAATTGCACACCAAAATGTCATTCATAAGATAAAGAGTGGGCCTTGGGATTTATAAGAAGATGGTGACTTTATCCACCTTGAACATGCTACCAATTCATCTTATAAGGAAATCCATCTTGGACCATGTAGTTTAGGAATGAGGCTTGATTAACCATAGAGGAATACTTGAGGGATTCCATTATTGGACTAAACTAAGGTTTTGCAGCATATTTTGTTTTCTAGTCCTCATAGGATTCACAAATTAGATCTAAGATAGAAAGGGTTTTGGCAATGGATTTTGTTAGGAGATCGGCCACTTTATTTGAGCTACCTTTCTTATATTTAATGAATACATGAAATTGTTGAATGAATGATGCTCAATTTAAATGTCTTTGCTCCTAAATTTTAGATTAGGAATTAAAACATTGAAGGGGGTGATAATCAATGTATATGATAGTTTCCTTACCAAGGATATACTGTTGTGATTTCTTGAGTTCTTATATCGATGCATAAAATTCCTTAGCATAAGTGTTGTAGTTGAGTTTGCCCTGGTACAATTTTTCAAAATGATATTCTAGTGAATTCCCTACCTGTTAATAAGGATGTATGTGTCAAATTATAAAGAATCTATCTCAATATCAAATTTTTATTCCAAGTTGGGAAGAGAAAGCAATAGTGTAAACAAGAGAGAATTTTTCAACTTTTGAAATACTCATTTCACTTCAATATTCCAATGAAAAATCTTCGAATTGTTGGTTTCATTCAATGCAAAAGCAATGTGGGAGTTTTGGTGGATGAATTTATTATAGAAATTTATGCCTCCCAAGAATAACTTAAGAGCAATAATGGTGGTAGGAGTGGGATAGTGCTTCAAAATCCTTACTTTTCAAAAATCTATGTGAAGTTATGTTGCATCAATCATAAATCCTATATAGTGGATAAACAAAAAATTGAAAAATGACTTCTTCATTTTGGCTTACAACATATCTTAACATAAGTGAACCAAAATGGTGCACACATGTTTCAAATGATATAAATAATACTTTCTAAAAATCAATATGTTATCTAAGTAAACTACCATGACTTACCAAGAAATGGCTAGAAGCTTCATTCACGATCCTTATGAAAGTGGTAGGTGCATTAGCAAGGCTGAAAGGCATGGAAAGCCACTCAAAAAAACTAAATTTAGTTTTGAAAATTGTCTTACAAACTCATTGAGTTCCATACAAACTTGACAATGTCCTAAATCAAGGTCCATCTTGATGAAATACTTACCCCACTAGATATTATCAAGAAAGACATGAATTTGGGTTAATAAGTAGAAATTCTTAATCATTGGCTTGTTGAGGGACCTATAATTTGTGAAAATACACCATTTCCAAAGATTTGTAAGGGGATTTTTTACGCCTAATATTTCCATCCTCCAAGAATTTTTTGATTTCTTGTTAAATTCTTGCACTCTCTTTGGAGGAGATGTGATATATAGGGAAATTGGAAAAGGAAGAACTAGGAACCAACTCAATGGAATGGTGTATGTTTAGAAGGGGAGGTGAACCCTTGGTTTCTTCAAATGGATATCTATATGATTCAGTAATCCACTACATATAACACATATGTTTCTTCTCTTTGTTATCTTCCATGTGTTGAAGAATTAATGCATATTAACATGAATTTGTTAAGAGTGAAATGTGTAATAGTTGGTTTCCTAGAAAGTATGTGTGGGACAATAGAAGAAGGTATAAAAGTGAGTTTGTATGTCTTACCATCATTGTACAACATGTAGGTGTTGAAGTATCCATCATATTGTGCATGTCTAGCAAAATGATATGGCCTTCCTATAATGAAATTAGTATAACTAAGAGCAGTGGCATCACACTCTACTATGTTATGGAAGGATATAATGGAAAATGAGATGGATCGCCTCTAAGTGATGGTAGTGCATTTTATACATTACTTAACCCATCCACATTAATATGAATTAGGGTGAATAAAGTTTGGTAATTGCAAGTCTACTACCAAATTTTGGGGCATTATACTCCCTAGTTTCCACTATCCATGATGATAAATGCCAATTTTTTCTTGATATAATAGTTTTGGATGAACAAGAATTCATCCTCATTTCATGTGTAGTTCTTGTTCAAAACAAGATGTATATATGTAGTAGATATGTTGGTGACATATGTGTCAAAATTGCAAGAAGGGTGTTTCTCAATAAGGTGACCATGTGACTTTTTAGTGATCTAGTCTTAAAGGACCCTACATTCATCATTAGAATGTCAATACTTCTTATGATAGGAGAACCACTTCTTCTTCTTTTACATACCAATAGTACCATGGATTGTGTTAAGAAGTCTCAAGTTCTTTCCATTATTATTGGGTTTTCCCTTGGAAGTGATAGGGGGTTGAGAAGATGAAACATACTTATTTTGGTTTACAAGCTTGGTCTTATAAATATCAGATTCTATTTTGGAAGCAAGTTGGGTACCTTTAGGGAAGTAACAAAGAATAGGCAATTCCTTCCTTAAATGGGGCACTAGTAAAGAAATGAACTTATCACATAGAGTGTCTTTAAATTATCTTACCTTGAGCTTTGTTACAGACACCAATAAATTGTTGAACAGAAGNGGGTACCTTTAGGGAAGTAACAAAGAATAGGCAATTCCTTCCTTAAATGGGGCACTAGTAAAGAAATGAACTTATCACATAGAGTGTCTTTAAATTATCTTACCTTGAGCTTTGTTACAGACACCAATAAATTGTTGAACAGAATATCCTGGGATTTGTCAATGTTGTAACCACTTTACAATCAAATTGTCCCTATAAACTAATAGATATAACCTCTTGTAGATTGCATCCTTAAAGTCTCCCCAATTGTTGATCAAGGGTTGTTTTTTTTCTACTAAATATCAGCATGGGTATGCCACTGTGTAAGGGCCTAGTATTTCATGTGAACTTCAATAATTAGAATTGTATTAGCCTCATTTTTTACTAGGTTTTGAAATAATTTCCATGTTGTGTATCTTAGAACCAATCTTGTCATTGTAAATGGAATTGTTGTTGATACGGTGATGATTTTTTGGAACATAATCATCATAGGATATTGAATCATTTTAGCTTGGAACTCCTATCATTGTCGGTCATGTTGATATTGTCGAGAAATGATGGGTTTCAACAATAGGTGTCATTGTTTATGCAATGTTTTGGCTAGGACTTGGGTGTGGCTAGAGTGTTATTAGTTTCCTAATTCATTAGAAAATTTTTAGAAGCCATGGGACTTGGGAGATGTAGAAACATTTATGGTTTTACAATAAGAATAGTGATTCATGTGTTACTAACACAAATGAAATAAGTTAAAATATGGAGGGTCAAAATTCATAAGAAATTGTAGTTCACTACTCATCAAAATTCCATCTTACCATTGTAGACCTAAAATATTTTGGGTAGGAATAAATCCCAAATGAACCTAAAAGGAAAATCTCTTGAGAAGCCCTAATCTTAAGGTTATACCACCATTTGATATAAGCACAATAACAACAATTGAAAATAACTTACAAAGAATCACACAAGTAAAATATGAGTACAAAATTGTCGGAACTTGTTGGCTCTACTTCCTCTCACTGGGGGGTTAAATACCCAGGGTTCGTCAAGATTTACCAACAAACCACCAAGGCACTAGCATATTCAATCTTCAATTGAGGACTGAAGAAGGTCTCACCCAATACGCCATCAGAATCACAGAGATCGTTAGTCTTAGTATTATGAAGGGATAATGCTTACAGAGAAGCCTCTCGGGAATAAACTCCATTCATTCATTCATAGATAAGCACCAAATTACCATACATCATAAAGTAAACAGAAATAGAATAAACTCGTGTCACAAAGAATTACAGAGAGAAAGGAATTCACAATTCATTC
>JASDQU010736673.1:323315-339675 GCA_032191745.1 Picea mariana | reverse complement strand
GTTCCTTGAATAGTTAGTCTCGCTCTTGTAGCTCGAGATGATCTTGGAGCTATGGGAACCCTACCATCAAATCGTAGACTTCAGATTCCAAATTCATTTGTCTTAGAGTTATGGGAAATCATTCAACCATCTTGGAGACGTGGGAATCTCATTATGCAGGTTTAAGTAGTAAGACATGACATTAAACAACGATTTTTATTGAATAAGGCCATCAAATAACTATATGTTCCTAGATTGAGACACAATCAAGTGCACAAGTGCCTTCTCCCACTCTTATTTAATGTATTTTCACTCTACTTCCAATTTGAACAATTCACCACATTTACTAAAACCACTCAAGGGGAGACCTAGAAAAGTAACCCTAGATAATATTTGTGAATATATAGAATCATTAGATAAACATACAGAAGAGAGAGAAGAAAAAATTTAAACAAAGTTAGAACTAATGCATGTTAATTAATTTAGATCCTTTGAAGACAAGATTCAAAAATAGTTAGATAATACCATATTAGGGTTGGAGACTAAGTTGTATAAAATGGAGATTAGATTACAAGAAATAGAAAATCAAAACCAAGAAAAGAAACAATCAAAATAAGGAGAGGTTAATAATCTAGAAAATATTAATATGAAGAATACGATTAAATAGCTAGAAGAAAAGCTAATAACAATTTGGTCCTAAATAATTTGGAAGGTGCATTGGATACCAAACCCATAAAAGAGGAAATGAATAAGATTATAGAGTTAGACCACGAGCAAAAAAAGAGAGCCAAGAACCTCATAACTTTGGTTTAAAAGAGAAAAAATATGGGGACTGCTAGCACTAGTGAAGGACGAATTGAAAAATAAATTAAAAACCGAAACAACTTGTCGCATAGAAGCAAATAGGTTGGGAAAATTATTCGAGCATAAAGATAGGTTAGTCTATGTTAAATTAGGCTCTAGTGACCTTAAATATGGCATACTCACTAAAAATCCAAGTTTAAAAGGGTCAAGAATATTCATAAATGAAGAACGCATTCCAAAAGACCAAGTTGAATTAAGGAAGAAAGTTCAAAAGGTAAAAGATGCTAGGAAGGAAGGAAAATGAGCAGTAATTATAAAGAGAAAATCTATTATTAGGGATAAATACCAAAAAGATCATTATAAATAGGAATTTTCGAAACTTTGGAGCCTCTCCTGGAATTGTTGTGGCTTTTGATGGGGCAAAGGGTCTATCTTAAGTTGGATCTCGAGTGAAATTGATATTGTATTTCTTATTAAAACTTGGGAGCATGAAGTATCTAAGGTCCCTAACATAGAAGGATTTGTGTTGTGGTCCATATGGAATAATAAATCCAACCACAAAGAGATTAGATATTAGGATTCATAAAAAATAAAAAATAAGAATTTTTCCTCAAATTAGGATTCATAAGAAAGACTCTTTCAATCAATAAATATGGATGGATATTTCAGATATTAATGCTAAGAATATTATATGGCAACATGTTATTTGATGCCTATTAATTATACCTTTTATAAGAAAAACAATCTAGACAAAAATTGTCCTTACAATGGCTTAGAGTATGATACTTAGAATTTGAGAAAGGAAGGCAATATCCTCTTGCTAGGAGACTTCAATGCTAAAACAATGACTAATCAAGCCATTATTTTAAGAAATGAATCCAACCATAATCCTCTATGGATAAATGAAGAGTCCCTTGTTTTAGCTAATAGATACAAAAGAAACTTTGAACATTTGGTTGAGAATTTGTTTGGTATTGAGCTCATCAAGATCTGTAGTTCTCAAGATATAATGATTTGCAATGGTCTAATGAAGTGGTCGAAATGCAACCAAATGAATTATATTCATGGGTTTGGTAGTAGTGTCGTAGATTGTGTGATATCTAATATCTTCATATACAACCAAATAGTAAATTTTGACATCTTAAACAACAATGAGCTTGACTATGATCATAGAACTTTAACCTTAACTATAAACTTTGTCACGTACAAATGTCTTATTGAAAATTATTATGATAAAAAAAAAAACACTTAATCTTCACCAAAGATAAAGATTATCTTTTTCTAAAGCATTTAAATAATGAATTAAATTTCTTATCAAATAAGGACAATATTGAAGACCTCTATCATAATTTCATAAATACCCTCTCTACTTCCATTAAAATATTATATGTTGAGGTGATGTGTAAAAGGAAAAATAGGACGACCAACCTTTGGTATGATAAAGAAGGAAAGATTTCCAAAAAAGACATTAGGGATGCTTCTAAGGAGTCCTTGAAATATGACAAGCTAAAGTGGTACAACACCATAATTAAAAGGGAAAAAAGGGTATTATATAAATAGGTATCAATAATAGCTTTTGCAACTATCTAATCCATACCCTAAGAAATTTTGGAGTAAAATTGTAACTCGTAAAACTAAAGAAAATAATGTGATTCATTTGAGGGACTAGAATTCCTATCTTAAAAAAAATTATGAATCCATTGATGTCATGGACAACATTCAAACCGTTTCTATAGAGGAAGAAGTTTTTCTATAGAAGACATAGATTTTGGGGTTAATAGGCTCACAAAATGGAAAGATAAGGATATTCAAGGCTACCAATAAATTTTAAAAATTGGAGGTCCTATCCTCATCCCACATGTCCACAAGTTCTTCAATTTAGTAGTCAAGCACAACTTCCCTAAACCTTGGACTCAAATTCTCATTTAAATATCCTAACATCCCCCCTTAAGAACAACTTGGGAAATGATTGAAGGATTTACAAAGGTGACACAACATGAAAAGGAAGGAGGCATTAGACCCTATCCCCCCTTAATGACAACTTCTTGAACTCTTAACATAGATCGAAGTTTGGGAAGCTTTGATTTTGTAAGAGACTTTGTGAAAATGTCTACAACATGATCATCTATGGGGCAACAAAGAACTTCAAGAACATAATATTGCATAAGCTTTTTGATGAAGTGCATGTGTAGCTCAATGTGTTTGATGTGCTAATGTTGAATTGGATCTTTGGTGAGCTTGATCTAGGACTTTGATTTTAAAAAAAAAAATTGGTCGAATGTTGGTATTGGAATCCAAAGTCTGAAAGGATCTATTGAATCCACAAGTCTTCTTGACTTGCATTAACCATTGCTTGGTACTTTGCTTCTACTGAAGAAAGAGAAATAAATTGTTATTTCTTACTATCCCAAATGATAAGTCAAAAACCAAGAATAAAAATATAACCTATAATAGACTTCCAATAATTATGGTCACTAGCCTAATCAGAATTACTAAAACCAACTAAGAAAGGATTCCCCCTTGAACTCTAATCTCTCCCAAAAATGAACTATACCCTTGATATACTGAAGTGTCATTTTTGTTGCTTTCCAAAGGCTCATGTGGGGTGTTTTTATATACCAATAAACAATACCAACAATAAATAAATATTAAGATGGGTATGAGTCAAATATAAGAGGTTGTCAACTAATCGATGGTATAAAGTGGAATCTACTTCAAATGTAGTACACGTGGTATCAAGTTTAAGTCTAGACTAGAAGGGATATGGGGCTAGTTTACGATCTTCCATGTTAAAGTGGTGAAGAAGGTCATGTGCATACTTAGACTGGGAAAGGGAAATTCCTTCCATGGTTTTCAATACTTGGAGGCCATGGAAATAATGCAGATAACCTAAGTTTTCCATTTCAAATATCTTCTTAAGGCCATATTTCACATGGTTTAAAACTTTGGGGTCACTACCAGTGAGGATAAGGTCATCAACATAAAGAAAAACGATTATGATATGGTTTCCTACTTTCTTGGTATAGACATTGGGGTCAAAATGACATCTAGAAAATTTGGTGTCAAGAAGAAAACTATTCATTTCAGCACACCAAACCCAAGGATATATATTAAGACCACAAAGATATTTCTTTAGGTGAAAAACAAGGATAGATTAATTATGAACATAGCCAGTAGGTTTCTCAGTGTAAATTTATTTTTGCAAATCCCCATGCATGAAGGAGGATTTAATATCCATCTAATGGACCTCCTATTTATGTGACATGGCAAGGTCTAGAACAAGGTGGATGGAATTTATTTTTTCTGTAAGGGAAAATGTTTTGATTATAGTCAATTCCTTCAACTTGAGAAAATCCTTTGGAAATTAACCAAGCGTTATGTCTTTCAACACTTCCATATGATGCATACTTATTTATATACAACCATTTACATATGACACATTTTCTCCATTTTGGAAGAAGTACAAGATCTCAAGTATCACTTTCCATTAAGAAACGGTATTCTTCATTCATTGTTCTGTCTCAATCTGGATGGCCAGAGGCTTCTACAAATGTTTTTAGATCAAGATTCTCTAAAACTCGAGCCAAAATAAAGGAGGCTCATTGGAACTATGAATGTGTATGGCATTGATCTATAGGATCACCGACAAGATCACCAATTACTTCTTGTGTTATACCAACCCATATGGGAAGTGGTGGTGTTGGTGCAAGTTCATGTTCAATGGGACCAATTGGAGGAAGGTGAGTAGGAAGAGGTGGATCTTCATCCTCATTGTCATCATCTAAATAAGAAACTAGAATATGATCACTAACAAACAAGTTGGGAAGAGAAGATGCCACAAATGACGATGATGTCTCGGAGGATGAAGATGGCACACATGTTCAATTAGGCTCATAGGACGAGAGATTTTCATCAATCTTAAAACCTCTTCTAATAATAATTTCATTGGTATGAGGTTGAAGAAGTCTATAACCCTTTACATATTTAACATATCCAACAAAAATGCACTTCTCACTTTTAGGCTGCAATGCTTTCCTTTTCTCATTAGGAATGTGAGCCCATGCCTACACTACCAAACACATGGAAGTTGATTACATATGGCTTAATTTTATTCCATGCTTCTTCTGGTGTTATACTTTTTAAAGTGTTTGTGGGAGTGTGATTTACTATGTAATTAGCACAATTAATGGATTTCACCCATAAATGAGGCCTTAATCCCTTAGATTGGATCATAAAATTTGCCATGTCCTTTAATGTTTGATCTTTCTCTAAGAAACACGATTTTTCTATGGTTTTTATGGAACAATATCTTGCATTTTAATTCCTTTTGAAGAGTAGTAAGTTGTAATTTTTTTGTTAACATATTCACCTCCATTATTTTTTCTTAACATATGCAATTGATATCTAGATTGTTTTTCTGCAAGGGCCTTGTAGGCAAAAACATGTCAAAGACTTCACTCTTAAGTTTTAATCAATAAACATAAGTGTGTTTGAAGAAGTCATCAATGAAAGTTAAGAAGTACTTGCACCCAGAGAAAGAAGGAGAAGGAAGCATACCACACAAATCACTATGAACAATTTGAAAGGGGGTTGAGGCATGATAAGATGCATGTTTGTCAAAACAGTCACGATGATGTTTTCCAAGAACACATCCGTCACAAACGCCATATTTGCAAGAAATGAGAGGAAGACCAATCACCATAATTTCATTACATAGTTTATACAATGAACGATAGTTTATATGAACACACCGCTCATGCCAAAGTTTAATCAAGTCATTGCTATGAGAAATAAAAATTGATGGAAAACATGATGACCCAAAGTTTTCAAATTTATGCAACTAGGTAATATAATTAACAATTCCAATTGCTAGAACATGCATAGGATGTGTTAAATCCTTGATGACAACTTGGTGAGTTAAAAACTCTATTGTTTTACCTTCATTTAAATGAGTGATTTGATATACTGATACAAATTTGCAAGAGAGACTTGGACCACATAATAAATCATCGAAATTACCATAAACTAATTGAATTATTTTAGACCCTACAACACTAGGAGATCTATCATCACCAACAAATATTTGTTTGTTGTTACATTCATTAAGAAAAAAAAATGGTGTTATCCTTAGCCATATGATAAGATGCTCCAAAATCAATAAGCCACTCATTAGAATAAGTAGATGTTGCATTAAATGAAAAAAAGAAGAAGCACAAAGTGCATGTCCATGAGAAGGAGTTGGAAGAACAAGAATCAAGATTGATGTTGTGCTTATTCATTGCTACATCTAAGTCGTCCATATTTTAAAATTATTTGGACTCTATAATACCATCTCGTCTATTAGCACTGAAAGTTACACTTTGACTGCTAAAGTGTAAGCTCGGTACCCATCAATAGGTTTATGAGGTAAGTTTTAAAATGTGGTGTCAAATGTATAAAACTCAGTCTAGTAATGTTAAAACATAGGAAATTCTAGATGAAATGCATCAACAAAAGAGGTCTTGTTTAACTTAGATCAAGGTTTTCAGGATTAGTGTGGATAGAAGGTAGACTTAGTAAGATAAGTGAAGTAAGTCTACCACCAGCATAAGGATTTACCAGTAGACAAAGGAGAGAAAATCTTTAGATACAAGAGCTTCTTCAATCCAAGCTAAAATATCAGAGAAAGTTATAACAACATCACAATCAAACCTTCGTTGCAATACAACTACAAAACATCATTTGAATCATTCAATGACAGTAAAATTTTAGAGTGAGAGAGAAATAAGATGGCAAGAGAGAAAACTGAATTCCATTAAACAAATTTTCATCAAATCTGATACATCAAACCAGAGTAGGCTCTGTTACATTAATATCACCAAAGGAGTCTTTTACATCAACCATTCAAACCTACAAAATGTCTTCTAATGCTTCTTTTATAGCCTAGATAGGGAAATATAGCATACAATGTGAGTTTCATCCTCTAACATATGATTCTTCCATATTAAACTGAGGTAATTACACCTGTACAAACTGGAAATGAAAAACTGCTATAATAAAGGGTAATGTTGGAAACTATCCTAACACCTCAATCTTGCATAATAAGGTGTCCTTTGAGCGCATTTCTTTTCTTTCCAACTATCCTCCAACTTTAAACTAGCCTCCAAACAGTTGCACCATGCTCCCCTAGCCATCTAGCGATCGTTGATCCTCTTAAAACCATCAAAATAGGAGTTCACAACATATCTTGTAGTGTTGAATGTATCAACCAGTTTGCAGCGAAGTTTGCAATGCTTAATTGCAGAAACCATTTCGTAGTGCTAGGCGTTGCGAACTGTCCTGTAGCTGCCCAATTAGTCTAGTTTAAGCTCCAAAACACCAAAAAACTTCCTCCAGAGTTAGGTATGCCTGTAGAAACCTCATAATGTGGTGTATGAGTGAAAAACTCAATTATAAGCAACATACTTCCTCAAAAATATTCAAAAAGCAAGGATCAATCATTTCAAAAACCAAGATTTCTTAAGGTATTTCATCCATTACTTTCTAAGCCTATAACTCCTCCTTGTGGCAACTTGGGCCAACATATTCAAATTTCTTTGGGCTAGTTCTTCCTTAAAAGGTTGCATCTTCAGTTTAAGTCTTTTGATCTGAGCTTGTAAATCCATGTTATGTCTGTATGAATTCTTAAGCTGTCAATGGAGGGGCATAAATATCTTTGTTGTAAACCTGGCTTTATCAATAGTTTCCAGATACATATCCATAAGATCCTTCAACTTTTTTCTTTCAGCCAACCCTTCTTCCTTCAAGTTAGCAATCTCCTTTCTAGCTTCTTGAAGTTGTTTGTTTAGTCTTTTGAAGGTAGGGTTTTTTGGGGGAGTGGTTATGTCTATTACCTAAATATGTTTTTCAACAACTTCAACTTTACCTTTACCCTTTCTCTTGATGGGAGCTTCCATTATGTCCTATTTTCCAACATTTTTCGTCTTTGTTGTTGACCCGGTGAAAGGCCTCCTAGCTCTAGCTTAAATTGTAACAACTGGTGAGGGGAAGAGTAACCTCCTTCCTTTTGTGCATGTGGCTCTAGTTGATGGATTTTTTGCTGACTCTTGAGTTGGTTTGGGTGAAAAATCCCTTTGTGGAGAGTAATTAGATCCCCCTTATTCTTCTTGTTCCTTAGGAGCCTCGTCATTTTTAGCAATGTATTTTCTATTCCTCTTCCTACTTGTCTCTGTGTGTACATTGTTTTCAGCTGGAAGAGGAATCTACACTTTGGATTGTGGAGTAGGAGAAACATTCAATTGAAAATGTGTAGAGGCAATGGACTTCTCCTAGTCAATGTTTTTCTTCTTCAACTCCTCCATCAAAATCATTTTAATCATCCTTGAGTGAAAAACACTTATGTCAACTGCCTTGGACTTAGCTTGGACCCTGTCATCCATTTTTCCAATGCTTCTAAACAAATAGAAAGGGATATTCATGAGGTATTTTCCTGTGAAGTGCATCAAAAGTCTAATGTGGTACTGATAAATCATATTGAACCTTCCCTCATAGGTGAAATATCTTTGGATCACCCTTAGAATATTATCAAATCCTTCAACCATGTGGCTCCTAGGCACTCTCTTTGATCGATTATCTCCCTAACATTTTGGTTTAAGGAATTCTTTGGAGAAGATTCCATTTAGATTCATGGCCTTAAACCACCTTTCACCAGTATTTGGTATTTCAATACTTGCTGCTGTGGTTGCTTCAGATACTTCAATTTCAAGAGTCCCAACTTTATTTTTAGCTCCATCAAAATTCAAAGAAAACTCTCTAGCTACCTCGGGGTTCCCCCTTTGCATCTTTTGATAGAAATTTAAACATCCCACTCTTTGGAAGACCTCCTTGATCAAAGGTTCAACAACAAACAACTACATGTCATAGGGCCCAGTCCTCACAATTCCCCCTCCCTTATGAGCCTTATTTTGTTGTGGAGTATCCATTGATATCATAGGAAGAAAACTAAACCAACAATTTGAGTGATGCAAGAGGAAAAACAAAAAAACAAAGGATTTAGGGTTTTGATGGATAATTTCTTTCAAAGGTTGGTTCTATCTAAGGATTTAGAGTTCTTCATCCTATTTGACCTCCAGGCTTATGAAAGGGAAGTTGATAGTCAGGAAATGAAAGAAGACTACACAGGAAAATGGAGATACAAGGAGAAAGCTTGCTACAAAAATATTTTGTTCAATACTTCACCATCATTTTTACAAAATTCATTATAACTTTACCAACAAAAGTCCTTTTTAAATTTTCAAAATAGATAGACTTGAATTATAATGGTGATTTTGATGGAAACAAGTTGGTACAGGTTCTAAGGTAGGTGAATAACAGTGCTAAGTTGTTGCATAGAGTTTGCAGGGCCAAAACAAGGGATTTGCAGTAGAGTTTGTAGTAAGCAGAAATGGCTAGATATGGGATAGGTAAGGTGGCATGACAACAAGGTTTGTTTAAATTATGGTAAAAAGAGGCTGAGAGCTCTGCAATTGGATGAGAATCATGATACCAAGGGTAACTAAAATAGTTGCCAGCGTGGATCACCAGTTTGCAACGCTTAGGAGAAGAAATGATAAGCACGACCTTTTATTGTTCTTCAACAGAGCTAAAAATGCTCATGGAGTACCTGGAGGCTAAGGCTTGAAAAATGATATGATTGAGCTTGAACAAATCCATCTGCAGCTAGTCTAACCTCCAACTCACTTTCGCTAGCCAGTTCACAGCAATTTCTGTAGCGCTTGTCTGAAAGCACCATTTTTTGCAGCGTCGAGCTAGGAGTAATTTGAAATCTTTGAAAACAATTAGAAAAACTTTAATGATGAAATCCTAGGTTATTTCTTTAAAAACATAAGTGCTTAAAACAAGGAGATCGTATGACAAGGAATTATGAGTGAAATTATGATGAGGAAACCAAAGTGTACTTGAGATGCGCTGTGAACTTTTTGATGAGATGGCAACATACAAAAATAACCTGATTTGACCTTCTAATAGGTAAAGGGACAAAGTGGATGGGTTTTAGTACATCTTTGAAGTGGTGATATGTCAGGGTGGTGGTGGAGGCATAAGGATAATGGCTTGTCTAATCTTATCATAAAGATAAAGACATAACCCAAGGGTAATGGGACAACATCAACACTAATTTTATTTGTGCTAAAACCTAAGAAGACTATAAGGAAGAGGACAAAAGTAAAAACTAAACGACACTAATGATAAAAATAAAAAACCTAAGGCTGAATTGACTCAATCAATTCCATGTGATAACATCGCCCACACAATTTGCAATATTTTTTTATTCTTCTTATTTTTTTTATTTTGGTCCCTTGTCACCATTGGGAGTAGAACTCAATTGAGAGCGTTTGAGACCCTTATTTTGGTAGTTGTTGCAAGGATGTTTCTTCTTTGGATTCTTGGATTTATCCTTTTGTTGGGCCACTAAGGCTTTGTTATATGTACATGCAATTTTGATCACTCCAAGATGCAATATCTTATCTTGCTCTCTAATCAAGGCTTATGGAACTCATTTATCAACAGATTCTTGATATCTCCAATTGTTCTGGTTGTCCCTGAAAAACTGTTCACAGCTAAACTCATGTACCAATCCAGTGCGCAGTCTCTTGGCATGATAGATAAATGTGCAAGTTTAGTGTCCTCGCCTGTGATTTGTTTAGCTTCCCATATCTTTTCACAGATAAACAAGTGCTTCTCTGGATCCTCCGACAGCTCTCCTTTGAATTATGGTAACCTAATGGTGGGATCATGTCCTGCCATCCTGAATGTTGAACTACTATCTCTGCGTGGTGTAGATACTTGAATAATGCTTCCTGAATTGGATCCCCCAGTTTTTGTTCCTTGTGTATATGTACTTCATGTTGTCTTACTTCTCCCGAAATCTGGTTGTCTAAATGGTGGTGTTCTTCTTGGTGTATTAGTCGCACATGGGTTTATGGGTTCCACACTGACACTGATATAGATAGGAATGCTACCTTCTATTTCCGCTCTTGGACCTCTCATCTTCCTCTCATATGTCGTGCGTATGATTTCCTCAATCTACTCCACAGCCCGAAGATCCTCTACCTCCTCTTCATCACTTGCCAAGCCTTCCCTTGCAGCTACGACTCTATTCTTGGTGTTCACCTTATATTGGTAGGGTACTCCACTGCACGTCTTTTCGGGTGTTGCCATGATCCACTTGATCTAATCTTCATTGATCATAATTGGTTCCAAGGCCTCCTCCTTCTTTACTTTATCCACTTTTCCTTTCATTTCTCCTTCTCCTGTCAGCGCTTCCCCCCTTCCCCCATGCACACAAGGAAGTTTAGTTGTCTGAATCCATTTTCATTACCCCTTTTTTATATAGTAATATCTTAGGGGAAGTATATAACGATCTGATGTACCTATCTCAAGGTCCCTTCAAAAAATCTTGTTCAGCTGCGCTGTAAGACTTCGTTGTATCTACTGCAAATTTTGTGATAAATCCTGCAAAAATCTACTGCACGCTTAACTTATTATCAACTTGTTGTAACTGCACTATCTCTTCAAGCTTCCACTCTAGCTGTCTGATCTGATTTGCAGGATTGTTTTCTTTCAATCTTTTTATCCACTCCTGCAATACATGTGGGAAATCACAGAAAAATACTTCATGCAAGTCACTGAATACGTACTTGTCCAGATATTTGCGCGGTGTCAACTTCGAATTTCTGTTATCTTTCTACACAAACTCTAGATCATTTGTCTTCAGCCAGCTCTCTATCTTTGCCTTCATTGGATTCCATGTTCTCAAAATTCCCTTTTAGATTCTCATTCTCTCAATGTCTTGTTATTCGGTCTGACATTCCTTTGATGTGTATTCCAAAAATCTCACATACTCAATCCCATTTTCTTCCAACCAATTGACAACAAAACAATTTGTTGGATTTCCCTCTCTTGTATTGGTCTTGGTATTCCTTAGGATTCCTTATGCGTTATTCTGATTCTATCGTACTGTCATAGATTGACCCTAGTTCAGATTTAATAATCTCCCAACAAAATCCCTTTAAAACTATCAGCCCCTTTGGTAGACCAGAAGGCAACGCAACACATAGACTGTACCACATAGTCTCACCCAAGATAACTCTATGGGTGGATGCAATACTCAGGTGTTTGCAACCTTGGGATGAGTGGAGATCTATGGTTGTACTCTGTAATCTTTATTCATTCGGTCTAACATCTACTTATAGAAGTCATTCTATTCATGCATGTGGAATACCAGATCTAACTATTTAATTCATTCATCTAACATTCAACAATTAATGAACAATAAAGATAGACACATTCCTTCACATAACATAGGTGTTATCGTGGTTCAACCCCTCCTGGGCTACATCTACAAAGATCTATCTCTCAAGATTTTATTATGGTTCAGAAATATATCATGTCGTGCATGTTTACAATCTTAGGTCCCACTCTTTTCCACATGCTCCTCAATCCCTATGAGGCTGACTAGATCGCACCAGGTTCCTTAGCCTGCGATCTAACCCTCGGGATCGATTCACTCACTACTTCCCTAGCTCAACATCTCTTACAATTCTCTCTCCCCCTGTGTGTGTCTATGTCTTTGTCCCTCCCTTTGCCTTCCTCTAAGTACTACTTATTTATATCCTTGGCTCAACAACCATTACCATATATTACAAAAACCCTAACCCTAGCATCGTTAGATCTTCCTTGCATGCACGCCTCACCTTCTTCTGTTACACGTGTTGCTTTTCCTTCCAGTTGTCCTTTCCTCCTTGCATTCTTCTCCTCCAAAAATAGTCTTTCTTCCTGACTCGGCCTGCATCCAACAACCACTAAGGCTTTTTTATATGTACATGCAATGTTGATCACTCCAAGATGCAAGATCTTATCTTGCTCTCTTATCAAAGAATAAAAAAAATAGTCAAGAGAGGGTGAAGTGTAAGAATCCATTGGAACCTCTCTGATGGAGTGAATAGTAGATACAAAAATAGAATGAGGTTGCTAAGAAAAAAACAATTCAATTCATTTTTAAACTTTGTGTATAAGCTCATTTTTTAAAATAAGTTACTTATTTTTATAAAACAAGTTACTTATTTTTATAAAAAAAAGTTACTTATTTTTATAAAATAAATTAGACTCACTTTTACGATGAAACTAATTTATAAATTAAAGTTGTATGCAAAAAATAACTTTAAAAACAACAATAAAACTACTTTATAGTGAAAATAAGGACTTGAACTCAAGACTTCTTATTTAATAAAGTAACTTTCAACCAAGTGAACTAATGCAAAATATATGTCAAATGTTATTAAAGATGAGGGTCTTTTTTATGCATCCAAGAGCATGCTTACCCTATAACCCCTTGTTTTTTCCTGCAAAAAATTCCAATAGAGCCATGCACATAACAAAAAGTGAAATTTTCAAAGAAAATAAGATTGGAACTTAATAATAATGGGATTATATCTTAGTTAAATTGCCTAGAAAATACAAGTTTTGTCTCTGTTTTTTATTCATGGAGCTCACAGAGAAAACATTATACATAGAAAAGAAAACATTTTCCTCACAGAGCATGCGACAAAGAGTAGCAAACCAAGAAGATAAATAGAAAAAAATGAAATATCAACACATTTTTTTTTAATGCAAAATGAAACTTTATACATCCAAATCTAACAAAAAATGGTTGTCTCTTGGGAAAACATAAACTTTTTCAGGTGAAATGAAAAGTGTTTCAGGCTGAAAGTAGTGCTCTAGATGTAATGGAATAACATGCTTATCCAAAAAATGTAGAAAAGTAGCAAAACCCATAAATATTTTGATGCACACAGTGACACATGTTGATGATCTCAATCAACAACGAGAGTGATTCTTCATGTAGGCTCTGATACCATGTTCGAAAAAATAGTGTATTTCCACATAGGAAAAACACATTAAACAACCACTCACAAAACCAAATCAAAGATCAATGCACTAGTAGTTTTATGTGGTTAAAACCCTCAAAGAGGGAAATAAACCACATCCTGAGCCAACATGGCAATTTGAGGCAATATGTTAATGCAAAAGAAAAAATTATACATAAGAGTTTCACACAATCAATTTTCATCAAATGACCCTCCATGTTCTTTAAGCAAAGATCATGGATCAATTAGGTGTTAAGCCACAAATCAATAAAGTCATTAATATCGAGGAGAATATGAACCATTGAATCATTCCATGTCTAGAACATATCATGGCCATTAGATTACATAACTACAAATGCATACTAAATAGACACACTTTTAACTAAAGACATATTAGACCATGTTGATCTTAACTAACTCCTAAGTGTCTAAATATCCCAACAAAAACACGATCTTTTCAGTGCACATATCCCACTCTCATGTGAAAGATCCACTTTAGATAGTATGTGTGCACATTTGAGGCCTTTTTCATGATCCATGAGCCTTAGAAGCTTCATTTTGGACCTAAGGCCAATGAAAAGACTTTCTTCTTTCAACCATGGTTAAGGCCATGATACCATCCAAAGTGATAAAAATATCTTAGGTGTATGTATCCCATTTAGAGGCCAAAAATCCCCTATAGATGGTCTATGTGGTGATGTGAGGCCTTGTTTAGGGCCCTTGAGCATTAAAATATTCATTTATGACCTAAGACCATTTGTTTCCTACTTGAACCATGGTCAAGGCCCGAACAAGCATCCATGGTGTGCAAAATGTACTCATGGAAACCGTATCCCACTCATAGGCCTTATATTCCTTATAGAGAGATCATGTGGTGGTTTTAAGCCTTGTTCATGGGTCATGAGCCCTTTACAATTTATTTCCGGAATAAGGTCCATGATTTCCTCCATTGACCATGGTCAAGGTCACTAGAACAATCCTTAGTGTGCAAAATATCCTAGTGGCACTCATATGCCACTTAGAGGCCAAATATCTCTTATAGAGGGATTGAGTGGTGGCTAGAGGTCATATTCATGGCCCCCTTGAGCACTTGAAGCTTAATTTAGGACATAAAATCCTTATTTTCCTCCCCCCACCAAGCTCAAGGATCCGAGACCCATCCCTAGTGTACAAAACCTCTTAGCAGTGCCCATATATTAATTGTAGGTAGTAGATTATATACAAAGGGCATGCATGGTGGTTCTAAGCCTTGTTCATGGCTCGTGAGGCCTAGAAGAATCATTTTGGACTTAAGGTAGTTTATTTCCTCCCTTAACCATGCAAAATGATTCAATACCTATCCACGGTGTGCAAATACTTGTAATGGTTTCATTTCATTAACACCCATATCCCACTCAGAGACCAAATATTTAAATGTGATTATTTGAGGCCTTCTTCATGGCATTTGAGCAATATGAGCTTCATTTGGGCCCAAATCCATCATTTTCATCCCTCTACCATACTAAAGGCCCCAAGACTCACATGTTGTGTGTAAAACCTTCTAATGTCACCTATATCCTACGTGTACACCATAAATTCCATATAGATGGCCCATGTATTGGTTTTAGACCTTGTTCTTGGCCCATTATCCCTAAAAATTTCCATTAGAGCCTAAGGAGCTTGATTTCCTCCCTTAACAACTATGAAGGCCTTGACACACATCTCTAGTGTGAAATTTTTTTTAATGGTGTCTCTATGAAGGCCAAATATTCCCTATAAAGGGACCACATGATGGTTGGAGGCCTCATTAATGGTCCTGGAAACCCATCTCTAGTGAAAAAACCTCCTAATGGTGCCCATATGTCATTCATAAGCTACATGTTCCATACACAAGACCTATGTAGTGCTTCTAGGTCTAATTCATGGACAATGATCCCTATAAGCTTCATTTATGGTGTATTTCCCTTGATTTCTTCCTAGGACCATGGTCAAGTCACTAATACCCATCCGTGATGTGCAAAACATCCTAATGGTGTCCATATCTTACTTAAGGGGAAAAGTCTCCTTTAAAGAGTTTACATGGTGATTTGAGGCCTCATTCATGGATCATAAGCTCCCGAAGCTTCTTTTTAGACTTAACAATTAGAGAACTCACACACACAAAGAGACACGAAGAACATATAAAACAACTTATCTATTGCATTAGAGGCATGAGTATTTATACAGTGGTGGGATGAGCTCCATCGTTGATTAGTTTCAAGATCAATCGCTGAAATTGCTTCTTCCAGATGTTTCTAGTTTTTTCAAGAGTTTACCGAAGTCGGTGCATTTATTGCAATCTTATCTCTATCAACTAATGGATTGGTTGTTTAATTAATTTCTAACACTCCCCCTTAATTAAACAACCTTTACAACACCTATCTTATCTCTACATATTACAAACTTAGCCTTCCCAAGAGGCTTTGTAAATATATCTGCCGCATTATCATTTGTGTTGCAATACAATACATCAATTTCATTTGACTGTATTTTTTCTCTTACAAAATGATAGTGTGTCTCAATATGCTTTGACCTAGCATGATACACTGGGTTGTTTGCTAGTTTGATGAAACTTTGGTTGTCACAATGGATGATTGTTGGTACTTTTTGTTTTTCTCCAACATCTTTAAGTATCCTCCTTAGCCAAATTGCTT
>JASDQU010736673.1:253930-314639 GCA_032191745.1 Picea mariana | reverse complement strand
TACCAATTCTGTTGCAGTACTTTAATGCATTAAGCATAATAATAAAGGAAATGAATTGGGCCGGGTTCCAGTTGTAAGTTGGTTCAAAACAAATTTGGAGAATTTATTCGAATGCACATCATGTGATTGACAAATCTTCTTTGTTTAGTTTAACTCGGAAGAAAAGAATGATTAGATTCGATTTTTTTTTTTTCACAATCGATTGATTTCCGAGCTACTTCCCAGCTTAGTGCTGTATATAATCCATGATTATTAAACTATCCGAAAACAACAAGTGCTACTAAATTCTTGTTGAAAGAACTAAAGCTGTTCAATAGAGTACAATTACCAGTGCAGTAGATTGTGATCACTAGACGGATGGCAGAAGTGGAAAAGGAAGTGAAAGTGGAAGAGGAAGCGCTACTGAAAAAGATTGCCAGTAGATTGTTGGCGGCTGTGGAAGAACCGCTAGTGATCAAGGATGAGTGGGTAGTACAAGTTAGACAGATGCTTGACGGTAAAAATGATGAGTTTGCGCTTCCGCGCGTGGCGGCGGCTCTGAAGAATGTGAAGCCCGAGGCGTACGTTCCGCAGTTTATATCCCTGGGGCCTTACCACCATTGGAAGCTCAGGAGAGATATTGGCTCGTCCGCGAGAGATAATTTTCAGAGTCGTAGTCTGAAGATCTCAACCGCGGAGGAGTACAAACTGAAGTCCGCGGCGAAAGTCTCGCAGGAACTGGGTAAAAATGGTAAGAGTTTCGATTCCATAGTTGAAACGATCGAAGGGATGCGGTTGGATATTGAGAGGTTCTATGACTGGGAAATAAAAGACGGCCAGGACTGTAAGAACTTCTCTCTCATGATGGCGGTGGATTCAACCTTTCTGTTGTATTTCTTATTCAGCCTTTTTAGAGTTCAGCCACGGCCGGTGGGTGCAACTTCCGGCCATCAGGCACAGCCCGCGGGTGGTGATCGTTCTACCGGCAGTCTCCTTTCACAAGATGACATGGTCGATTTAAGTGCGCTTCGAGTCTGTATTAAGTGCGACATTCTCAAGCTGGAGAATCAGATCCCTCTGTCTGTCCTCAAACATGTTTTTGAGAAAGGGAAAGACTCTTTAACTGACCCACATGAACGACAGTTCTCTTACATGTTGAGGAAGACGTATAGAGCGTTGTCTCCCTTCGACGTAATTATTGAAGAGGCAGAAACAACGAAGCCACATTTGCTGGGTTACATGCACGCACTCATTTCGCCGTTCCTGAATATGAAAGCTGGAGGGATGGACAAGGTTCCAAATCGAACTCTATGTGAAAAGACCAAACACTTTCTGGGAGAGGGAATTGCGGCGGTCTGTGGAATTTTCATCACTCATCCAGGCCAACGTGATTTTCTGAGCGCATACAACGCGGAGCAGTTGGACAAGGCCGGGATTAAATTCCAATCCTTCTCTGACCCGCAGGAACAGATCCGATTCGATAAATACTCCGAGACCCTCTATCTTCCGCAGATCACTGTATCCCCAATCCACACAGAAGTGTTCTTGAGGAACATGCTTGCCTTGGAGTTCAATGACCCCGCCTGTCGCAACTCCGTGACACGCTACGTTGGGCTGATGGACTGCCTCATCGACACACCCAATGACGTTARGTTGCTCAGAGATTCTGATGTTATTCGTCGGCCGAGTCTCATGTTAACGGACGAATATGTGGCCAAGATGTGGGACGGTATGTGCCAACCCTTCTTTACAGGCCACCTGGGGCCTCCCGAGGAGCTCAAACTGACACTCCGGGAAGTGCTGATCAAGAAGTATTACAAGAGCAAAATCAAAAGCGTGCTTCGGGAATTCTATGGAGAGCATCTGTCGAGGCCATGGAAGATTATAGCTCTGTTCATTGCAATTTTTTTTCTCGTCATCACCGTTATGGAAGGATACTGTACCTTTTATGATTGCAGGCACAAATCTGAGAACTCCAAACGCCTGGGGGGCAATGCTGCCTAATCACTCTCGCTTCGCTTCAAAATAATTTCACTTTGTATTAATTTGTATAGTGTTTGCATATTTTTTCGATATTTTATGAATGGTTTTCATAGAAATTAAAATGTTCTTTAATTAATTTTATAAATGTTAATTTTGTTTTATTATTGGTTTGATGGATAGTGATGGGACTAAATATTATTGGTTGAGGTCATTAGTTTTCAATGATTTGTTAGATCTTCAAAATTGATTTCAAAAATATGAAAAAATATAATTGAAAAATTAGATACACTTAATTCTCTAATATAGGGTATTAATTCATGTTGTTGGCACTTTTTCATCTTACCCTTCTATTTTGTTTGTTTGAGTTGTGCTCTACCAAAGAAAAGGTAGTTATAGAAGATCCTACAGAATCAATAGCAATACTAGTAACAACATATCTAATAGTAGTTTGAGCCATGGCATTGGTCTTCTTTGGGTCACAATTTAGTAGCGCAACTCCCTCCCTCCTTCTATTGGTTGGTTGAGGAGGCCTAGCTAGTTCATTCATGGTTGATCCAGATTATGTTGAGAATGAAATTAAGGAAGAGATATTACAAGGAAATACACAAAGATATTGAAAGAAACACAAAGATACAATAATACACTATTTCTATTAATGAAAGAAATGTACAGAAACTATAAAAATACAGAGTGAACGAACTCGCTAGAAATACAGAGTGAACGAACTCGCTAGAATGGTGGCAGCTTATCTCTGAGAAGAGATGTGAGGGCTACGCTCATTCACAAGAAGATAATTACAATGAAGCTCCAAAGGCCTTTTTAACATAAAGCATGAATGAGAAAACCCTAAACATCTAAAAATCTAACCCCGGAAGATGAAACATCAAAAGGCTTGTGGGACTTGATAGGGGTAATTGATACATCAACTTCCCGAGGACATAAATTTTTCATACAATATTCGTTTGGGGCATTCGATACCTCGTCAGAAAGTTCTAGCCTAGGAATATAAAATCCACAGGGGGACAATGCATGTTGTTAACAACTCTTGGTCCTAAAAATTTCAAAAAAATATCGTTTAGGGCCTCAAAATGGCCCCAGAAGTTTAGGACCTAAAAAACTATAGAAAAACGGTCGAGGTGGAAAACCATGTTTTGAGTCAGTGGAATAGATGGGTGGCCACTAATAACCATCTAGATCGTTCATCCCCACTTAGGAATTAATGGTTCCCATTGCGTCAAGTTCCCATGGGAGATGGTGAAGCTTTTGCTGAATCTGAACCTTGTTGAGTTGTTTTACTTGCAGAAGACGTTGTCCTACTTAGCTTGTTGAAGGTTGTCATGAACCTATTGCTACAGGCGTTGGATCCATTCAACCAATCTAGTTCCATGATTTGCCTTGGTCTGAGTGTGGGAGGACTCTATTGGTGAAGATGCAGCCTGAGAAACTATATCAATGGGGGCTACTGGTTGAAACCTCAAGCACACCTAAAAAGGGTTGTGGCCAATAGAGCTATGAAGGGCTCTGTTATAGCTTGACTTGACTAGGAACTGTGAAGTAACTCCCATAGGTGAAGCAAGAATACCTCTATGTTCTTCTACAATCCTGTTGAACTTCTTATGCTAGACAAAAAGGTCTTGGGCTGAGGCTAAAGTGGTTGCAATGTTCTTTTGTTCACCTTCTGACCATATCATGAGGAGGTTCAACTTTGCGGTATGAGAGATTACTTTGCGGCACCGTTTTGTCAGGACAATAGTCATAACTACCTCTGTTACCCTGTAGAGTTGACCCCCCAGAGTAACAATGACACTATGACGTCGAGACTCACAAACAACATGACGCTTCCACATATACAACTGGCCTAACAGAACATCACAAACTTATGTTAGGTATTAGCCTTTGGTCCACGCTTGTGGCTGTACCATCCTTCTTAGCACTGGGGAGTTTTAGACTGAGGGTCCGTCCAGAGTTGTCTAAGAAAACCCCAAAGCAATGACATATTAATCCTCAACCAAGGTCGAGGAAGGTCTCACCCGAGATGCAGAGAGGATCACAGAGACCATAAGGTCTTGTGATAGGGATGAACAATTAAAAATACAAAAAATTACTGCAATTGGCATCCATGTAACTCAGGTATGATAACCTATTAAGGACTAAGAATTAAAACTATACACACATACTCAACTCCTTCATAACAAACACATATTAGGTCAGAACTGCCACATCTTTATTGTTGGAAGTATTCCATCACATCAAAGATATATAGTGCGTTGAACAGTTGCTTATGACAACCACGTAAATTCATATCATTACTATATAAAATAACAGAAATACAACATAATGCACCATGTTCCTTGCATTAGGACTCAGACATATCAAAGAAACATGAATATATTCAAAAATCACAGGATTACAACAAGCTCAAAGTGAGCTTGATACCGGTAGCTAAGCTAACTCAAAACTCTTTGAATAGCCAGATAGCCAACTGATCGACTAATCAATCAACCAAATAAATGTTGATCTGAGCTTAGAGATCTTTTTTATATCTTCCATTGATGGGGAGCGTTGTCTCTTTCTTCTCTGCTCCACTCGCTTGTCTAATCCAAGTGCCTCACACGCTTCTGGTGCCTACCATTTCTCCACGTAGACTCTCTGTATTAGGGGAAATCTTAAATTCTTGGCTATCTCATCTTATGGATGCCCTACATCTTTGTATGCTTCTAGAAATAATCATTCCGGGATATTTCCTCATGATTCCTTTCTTGATTCCAGTGGGCATCTTCTTCGATTCCAATGAAACTAAAAACATGTAGACCAATGCACACTTGGCAGTCTTTACACTTGGTGCTCTACTAAAAAAACTTGGTTTGATGCACACTTTATGGAATTCCTCGTGAATTTTCTTAGGTGCACACAAAACTATGGAATGAGCGTGCACAACTTCATTTGTGCACATGTGCAAAAATGAACTCGAAACTTTGGGTGCCAACATGCCCCCACCACTATTATCTAGTTGGTCCTTGAGCCAACTATTATATATTCTTTAGGAGGATAGTTGGAGAAAGGGAAGATCATCATTCTTCTGAAGAGTTGGGATTGTGTCGAGTTGCTCGAATCGAAACCTTCATTGGTGCATGTGGAAGTGAATAAGAGATCTATTTAAAGTCCCCCATTATGCACTATACGTTGAATAGTGGTGAGGTTCCCTCAAGAGAGAGCATCATTATTTTCTTGTATTTTTGGTTTGGGACGGTTAGGATGAGCAATATTTCTCATCCGGTCTAATTTTGGGGGGTTGTGGAGTGATGACAAGATGTGAGAGTAGGGATGGCATGAACAGGATTGACTAGAGGATGTTGGCTTGACTTTCTTGCTTTGGGGGAGGTTGTGATGACAACGGGTGGTAGGAGGGTGTCAGACGAGCCATTGAGTAGGGTCTCATATTAAAAACAAAGGGGATGGACCATGGAGAAGAGTCATGCAACTTTAGGCATAGGGGGATGGGGAGTGATTTTGAGAAAAAAAAATGGTTCAGAAAGTTGGGGGTTATGAAGTTGATATTGTTGAGGATAGGGGTGGGAGGATGATGAATGAGAAGGGATTGAGATACTAACCACCTCCTGGAAGACTTCAGGATAGCCTCTTGGGTTGGTTTATCGAACTGGTGATAAAAGAATATGGATAGCCGACCAAGCCATGCCATGATAGGGGAGTGGGAGAATCACAAGGAAATGAGAAAGGAAATCATGAAAAGAGATGGTAGAGAATTATGATATCTAGTAATAGGGGGAATGAAATATATAGGTGGGAGATGGTGGTGACAGGGAAAAAGGAGGACACAACAATGTGAAGGAAGGGATGGCGTGAAGGGTAAGAAGGAAGTGACTGAAAACTGCAGAGGAAGGGTGGATCGATAATAATATCAGGGATGATTTTAGGGGCTAAAATTTGCTCATGGGCTAATTTTCCATGGTTTTTCCCAAAAAATTGTTCGCTATTCTAAAAACAATTCGCCCAAATTCTATAGGATAAAATCATTTTTTCTTAAAAATCGCCAAAATTTTATACAAACTATATAAAATACTTATAAATTTGAATATTTTTACAATAATATCGCCAAACATTTACAGTTGGCATAAGAAGGGTTAGTAAGATTTGCCAAGGTTTCAACAATTTAAAAAAAAATTCCCTCAAAATCATCATTGATCGATATTGTAGATCGATTATACTGGAGAGGGTTATCATAGAATGTGATACTGGCACCCAATGTGTACTTGTGGACATGGCTCAAATGAGATTATTTTCCCCTTTTGAATTTAAAGCATCAAGAACGTCACCAACACCCACGTGATTTGTACATAAAGAACACCCTATGCGTGTTAAAAAAAATGTAGTTGTACTTGGAAATATCGATGATATGCACCCTATGCCACTCGATTGATATCACCTGAGTGATTGATATGAATTATTGCATTGTCAAAATGTGAATTATACCGACTGTGAGTTGTGCTTAAGACTGTACAACCTATGCTATTATTATTGTGTTGATCCATAAAGTTGACAAAAGGTTAAATTGTGTTTGACCCTTGAGGACCATAGTACACCTTCAACCAACTACTATCGACGAGACCTTTGAGGGGTTGTCCTTGTAGGGTTTCGATCTTGGAGGAACCTGCTTCACTAATGTATACTAGCCAAAATAGACCCCCTTTGGTACATTCATCTTGCGATGGTATGATACATGTTGGTGATCTTGGTACATGCTTGGTACATGGCTAGAGGCATGTTTTGGTGATATTAAGCATCTAGTTGAGAGGTGTTCTTGGTGATCGTGGATCTGGTTTCATTTATTTTGAGTATCAATGGTGGTGACAGGTTGATGATGGTATGTCAGTGACTGTGACTGTGATAGGTTGATTACATGCTGATTATCATAGGAAGTGACAATATTAGTGGTAGTGACAATTTGTTCTACACTTATATTTCAGGGCGAGAGGATGGGGAAAGGAAAGGGGATTGTATCCTCCTTTCGGTTGGTGTTGGAGAACATAGGGAGTTGAATCTTCCTTCAGGCTGGAGCCTGTAAATCAATGGGTCATAGCCTCCTTTTGATTGGAGCCATAAAATTCAGGGAATTGTAGCTTCCTTCAGGTTGGAGCCTCCTTCCAGTTGTATCTGGTAAATCAGGGAGTTGTAGCTTCCTTTAGGTTGGAGCATGTAAATAGGGGGTTGGATCCTCCTTCTAGTTGTAGCTAGAGAATTGGGAAGTTGGTGCTTCCAATGAATGTAATCTTGATATATAAGAAATAATTACATGGTTTTCTCCCATTTGGGTTTCCATGTAAATTCTGGTGTATTGTGCATTTGATGTGATGCTTTTGAATGATATTGTTTATGGTTATATGCTCATGATATATTGAATTCAATCATAGGTGATATATCATTGATAAAGTTGAAGTTTATATATTGTGACTAAAAGTGGTAAAAGGGTTCATATTGATTCACCCCCCTCTCGGTATTCTAACAATACATGTATGCAAGTAAATTTCTTGAATTCTATATTTTATTTTATTAATGGTTTAGATTTGGAGCTAGAGAGCCAAAGCCTTCAAATCTCTCCTTTCAGATTCTTTGAGTTCAAATAACATTTCATATACCTAGGGTTTCATTTCAAGCACAATGGTTATGGGAACAAGGACTAGGAATGATTGATAGATAAGATTGAGGCTAGATTAAACCATGAGAAATTTTAAGTATCCTTACTTATCTTAAAGTGTAGAAACCTTGTCAAATCGTACTAATTCTTAAAATTCCATCCATTAAATGTTTGGTGATATTTTTGTAAAAAATTAAAATTTCTAAAGGTTTGATATAGTTTCTAAAACAAATTGGTGATTTTAAGAGCACAATTCATTTATGCTATAAAATTTGGGAGAATAAAATGGAAATTGGCCAATCACTTTTTGGAAAAAAAACATAGAAAATTGGCCCATAAGAAAACTTTATCTACCAAAATCTTTCTTATAATAAAAAATTGGTGTAAATGATGGTTATCAATAAGATTTAAGATGACTTTGATCTACTAGAGATAATCCCAATTTTTTGGCATACATTAGCATATATAATAGAAGAGATATTATAGAGGATCAGGGATAAAGTTTTTATGTTTATGTATATAATAGAAGAGATATTATAGAGGATCAAGGAGAAAGTTTTTATGTTTATGTGGACTAGGAAATAATAAATAGAAGGAGGAGCAAGGAGAATTTTTTTATGTTTATGTGGACTAGGAAATAATAAATAGAAGGAATCTCATTTGTTAAATGGGAGGTAATAGCTAAGGTAAAGGGAGAAGGTGGGTGGGGCTTAAAGAATGTCAACTTCTTTTGAAAATCCTTAATAACCAAAATCTTACAAAGAGTCATTACACATGAAAATTTATGGAAGAAGAGTTCTTACCCATGAAACTTTATGGAAGACGAGTCCTTACACATGAAACTTTATGGAAAACTATTATAGAGTAAAATATGCATAAAGCAAGGGTCAATAAATTGGATCAAAACTTAGAGGAAGTGAATAGAAACTATGTCCACACATTGGAAGGGTTTACTTCAATCATTCCGATTGCTAGTACATTGGTTGGTATGGAAGGTAGGCACATTGGTTGGTATGGGAGGTAGGCACATGGGAGTATGTTAGGATTGGTATTAACCCTTGGATTAGATGCATAAATGAAAAAACTTAGAGGAAGTGAATAGAAACTATGTCCACACATTGGAAGGGTTTACTTCAATCATTCCCATTGCTAGTACATTGGTTGGTATGGAAGGTAGTCACATTGATTGGTATGGAAGGTAGGCACATGGGAGTATGTTAAGATTGGTATTAACCCTTGGATTAGATGCATAAATGACAATAGGTTGCTTGATAATTTGAAATAATTTGTTTAGGACAAAGACATTTTTAGTAGATTAGGAGAACAAAAATATATGGCAATAGAGTGGATGAGGGTAGATATGGCAATAGAGAACACAAATATACTATAGCTTCTTTGAATGCATGGGAAAATCTGACGATAACAAGAACTCCAACCAGAAGAGAGGCCATGGGGTTTAGTCAACCAAGGGAAGTATGTATTTCAGTCTCATACAACTCGCTTGATATGGATTGAAAATCTTAGTTTACTTTTGTGTGAAGTATGTATTTCAGTATCATACCATTGGATTGAAGATTAGTTTAAACGTTCTACTTTTTGCTGTTTTTCTGCGATTGTTTTAGTTTGATTTTGTATGGAATTCGGTGAGGAATGGTTGGATTTGCAAATTTGAGTGGCTAAGTTTATATAATCCGAATGCTAACACGTTGAATCCATTTATGCATTCAGAAATGCAATTTAAACAACCAAAAATAGCGATTTTGTCCATATTTACATCGCCTAATTCAAGCCAAAAAAACTCAAAAGATTGAACTTTTAGTCAACACCCTCGATTGATATGGATTGAAAATTTTAGTTTACTTTTGTGTGTTGTATGTATTTTTGATTGGGATAATTTTAAGGATGAAAATTTATCTTAAAATTTCTAAACTTTGACAAATTTTATTAGTTTTTAGTATGCAAACTATAAAATGCTTTGAGGTATTTTTTAAAAATATTCAAATTTCTAAAAACTTGTTTTTTTCTATAAAATTTAGAATATTTTTAAGATAAAATAATAAGTTTAAAACAAAGAGAAATTGACAAATATCTTTTTTAAAAAAGGATGGAAAATTATCCCATAAACAATATATAACCCCTAAACTTTTCCATATTCATATTTGTTGGAACATATTTGATTTATGTTAGTGTAACGACCCCGATCGCTACGACTACGAGCGAAGCATAAAGTGATTCTTTTTTTTTTAAATAGGATGACAACAACGATTACAGCTAAACAACACATCTGATGGTGTGCACCACACCTGCAGAACATGCAACATACAACTATGACCCCACGCACTGGCACAAGAGAAATTGGGCGAAATATGCGTAAAACAACAAGGAGAAACGACTACCCGCCCGACATAAACATGGCCATGCCTACAAGCTAAGGGACAACATCCCCATATCGTCACAACGGCCTTGAAGACCAGTTAACTAGAACCTCGATGGCCAGTTAACTAGAACATTGATGGCGCGTAACCCAATGCATGAAGGCGTTCAACCCATGTGCCTAAGCAAACTTACAACGATCAACAACACCAAAATGGAAAGCATAGACCCCGGCCAAGTTATCCTTCGCCTCTATCCCTTAGGGCATGCAATGATCCCCTCATTAGGAATCATGCCATCCCCAGGTGATAGGCACGACTATAACCGTGGCACAACAACATAACTGGACCCTCCACCCCAGCTAAAATCCACGCGCTAGGAGATCGAGGACTATCTAAGCCCCTGAAGACTAAACCCTAGCACCCAGGGACAAGTCAACAAGACAACTAAGACATTCAAGCAACACAACAAATTCCTTGCACAACAAAATCAACCTGCACACCTTGAATAAAATTATTAAGGTACAATCTTTTAAAATAAAAATTAGCAATAAAGGATAGTGGCAATATCTTTGATATAGGTTAAAACAAGATAAGGATTAATACGACAATTTACAATGTTTAGGAAAACATATAACGGTTAACATATGACCATTGAAAATAGCACTAAAAGATAATGGTGTAATAATGACATTAATATCTAACCAATAAAATTAACAGAGGATAATGGTGAAAATATAAAAGACATCATGGATATCTTATTTGTATATATTAAGCATTAATATATTTGATGGTTGAGGAAATAAAAGAGAACAATTTTAATATACTTGTACAATACCCTTAAAATGATTAAAGGTAAAAGAAAACAACAAAATTACCCAAAGGTATCGTTGTCACCATAAGTCAATATATAGCTGGGAAATTATCTGAAATGAAGAAATTAAAACACTATCAATACACGATTAATAAACGATGTCACAATATAAAAACACTATCTATAGGCATGTAGATCGCAGTCAAGATATGGCCATTAGCATCGCCAGGGACATAAATAGGAATGTAATGCATTCATCACTCGTTGTCATTATGATATTAGTCTTGTAAAAACCAACAATGTTGAGTAACAGGATATTAAAAATGCAGAGCTTATTATTGCTATCCCCCAAAATGATGACATTAAGGTAAGGATGTTGTATGATAGGAAATCATTTTGTGGTCAATGTAAATGCTAATTCAATGCTAACTTTAATATAAATTGTTGTCCCTTAAACGTAACTTTACTGCCATTAAATAAATTCGTTGCCATTTAGCATCACAATAAATCGTTGTCAGAGTAAAGTTCCCAATCACCAGGAAGCTACTCAATTCACTGTAGGTATGTCCCTATCCAAAGGAGATACAGGCAAGCTGTTCACTATGCATACACGTAGATCATTCACTACCAGAAATCGATGGGAGTAACCATCTTGGAAACTAAGAAAACTCTACTAAATTATCTTCACCAGAAATACTAATTCGATGACTTACGATAAGTATAAATTCTCCATTGACAAGTATGACAGTAGTACAATCGTGGTGGTACAAAATTTATATAAATAAGAATGATTAGAAAAGGGTAAAAATGCTACCAAGGTGAGTTGTCAAAGATACGCAGCCAAAATTTTGCTCATAGAAGGTATCATTCGCAGTCCCAAAAGAAGTAAAAATGTATCTAAACGCAGTCATTAAAAATTAATGAGAGTACAGTCAGTGGTAACTCGAGCAAATCACCATGTAATAAGAAATGAATTGCAACATTAACAATGGCCAAAATCGCCAGGTAAACAATTTAGGAATTGCAGTTTTAGAAATGGCTAAAATTGCCAGGTAAACAAGCCATGAATTGCAGTTTTAGAAATGGATAAAATCACCACGTAAATAATCCACGAATTTCAGTCTTAAAAATGGCTAAAATCGCCAACTAAACAAGCCACGAATTGTAGTTTTAGAAATGGATAAAATTTCTAGGTAAACAAGCCACGAATTGCAATCTTAAAAATGGCCAAAATCGCCAGGTAAGCAAGCCACAAATTGTAGTCTTAAAAAGAGGAAAATCACAATGTATCCCAGTGATATCCCCCATCCATTACAACCAAAAACAAACGTGACCAATGAAAAAATAAACAAACCCCTATACACAACAACAACGCCCACAAAAATAGTAAAAAAACGAAGGAATTCCAGTAAAACTTTCATGGTGGTTCAGGTGTAAAAAGAAGCATGCGCTCAAGGAAAATTATCATTGTGTCTCCAGGCATAGCCTTACCATCGTTCAAGGGAAAAATGCAGGCTAAATTCATTCTCAATTAAATTAAAGTGCAGAGGTAAATCACACAGAACGAAGATGAACAGGGCATAGGGTAATCATTCACCAAAAGGCGCAATGACCATCAGTCAACCAAGAACAATCAACCGGGGTAGACGGCGGGGCAAAATCATCCTTCACTCATCATCCATGCACATAAAAGAAGGACATTAGGATCTATAGGTATATTAACATCGAAGTGACGACCATTGATCCATATGCTGACCAAATGCTCGGGTGTGTACTGATGATCTAGGGATGAGGATGAAGACTAGGCATAAAATCTTCCTAAAAATCATTTAAAACCAATAGGACAGTCACAACATTCATGAATCTAATGCCAAGGGAATCAAGTCAAGCAGCGAGCTTAAGGTGATGGGGAAATCAAGTTCTCGATTACATTGCTAAGTCAACACTTTCTTACACAATTAAAAGTACAAAAATGGAAGCACCATATCAATAGTAATCTACTATGAAAAACCAAAGCTTGTGTACCATAGCCCAAGGTGACCGCTCTGAGTTGATGTCCCACGCGCTTCATGCAGCTCTCTTTTATCGACCGCTGTGACTTCACCGGTACCTCTCAACCTATGATAGGGGTACTCTTCTTCCCCCTTAGCCCCCGAGCCGCAAAGGGGCCACACATGCTCAACCAAAGAATAACTAGCTCCCAGCTCGCCTCGCAAGGCCAAGCTACCACTCCTCACTGAGCTGGGTATCCAAACTTCCACAAGATAAGTCAGTCAAGTCTAAAATTCTGCAGCGTAACGTTATGCATAACATAAGAGATCCATCCTCCTCCTACTCCCTCCTTTATATAGAGTTTCTAAGTCCCTTCTTTCCCAATTTCCCATTTAATTAAATGCTCAATAATTTATTTTAGAAAAATCCTCCCCATACATGTGTCACCCTTCCCCTTCGTTGCACCATAAATTAATTTCATTAATTATTTAATTACTCATATCTCCCTCACCCACCTAAAAGCATTCCTAGAATTGCTCCTAGGTGTCCCCATATTCCCTTAGACATTTTAATGAGTTACCCCCTTACTAATTTACTATATGAGTTCAATTTAGAAAGTTCTTAAAGGCAAGATTCCTTGCTAAGTTGGTCGTTCTTCTTCTTCCTTAAGTTTCCCCCTTTTTCCCTTAGTTTCCTAATTGTTTTAAATTTCCCTCTTTCCCTTTTTATCTAAAACTCAAATTAGTAAGTGTAGAAAATTATATTTCCCCCCTTTTTCTTTTAAATTGATAAATTTTAATTAGCATGTGTAACAAAACAATTATTTTCCTTTTAAAATTTTAAATCCCTCAATAATTTGATTTTAATAATTTAATCGAGTTTCTTACCCCCTTTTCGTCACATGTTTAATGATTATTATTATTATTTTTAATTTTTTTTACCACAAGTATTACTTTAGACTGAGATTTTAATTTTCGAGGCTGGGTGACATTTTATTAGGGAAATTGTTTTTAAAACTTTCTTATCACGTTACTCGTTCTAAGTCCATCTAGGTTTATTTTCTTTTTAGTTAACAACACGACGTGCCCTTCAAGATGCACTAGGTGCTCCAAGGGTGCCACTCGCCTCTTTCTGTTTTTCTTTCATGATGTTCCCTTTAGGACGCACTACGTTCTCCAAGGGTGCCACTCGCCTCTTTCCGTTTTTCTTGCACGACGTGCCCTTCACCATGCACTACGTTCTCCAAGGGGCCACTCGCCTCTTGACTAACTTGGTAGACATCAAAAACTCCTGGAGTCAATACTCTGTCAGGTGATCTTGTGGGAGACTAAGGGCCTCTAAGGAATAAGGCTCCTTTCTTATTGCACACCCCATAGAACCATCATGGGCGACTGTCGCAGTATGCCCTCATGACATCATGGGTCTTCTCGAACTAGGTAATCGTGAAGCTACAGTTTGAGCCATAGCAGGAGTGCTAGTAGGATATGGAAGGGTTTTTGTCCACACCTCTCCCTCAACGTCTCTGGTAGTCATGCATGACCACTCTACTCCACATGTGAGTCTGGTTGGAAAGTTATCGTCAGCCTGCATCATCAATGAATCATGTCAGAAATAATATCCATAGTCATAACATCTAATCAGATGCACAAATGTCATATATACAATAATCAAACTCCAATAGTCCAATCCTCGACTCGATCCGGAGTCCAAGGGTTTCATCGATGCCTCTGCATCCTCAAGGTCAAAATCCTGCACACTCAGAAGAACCGAGTAAATAGAACCTGTCTAAGTCAGTACAACAAAATAACATATAATCGTATCCATAATGCCACATAATCATAATCAACGACCAATAGTATAATAACCCGGATCACTTGCAAAGAAGTGCCCTCAAAGAATAAGTTCACTTAGTGCGCGCAAGAGTGGGATGTTAGATACACCCCCTATTGGTATAAACATTATCTTGAAGTTTCACAGTATAGAAGTGCTGAAATCATGTGTATCACAGAGTGATAAGTCTATCTATTAGACAAAAATGGAAACTATTGGCGCATATCATATGCGTCCTCTGAGGTCGTCGAGTAAAGACTATAGTTGTCCCACTGGACCTTGACCTCATCTACTGTTCGACACCATAGCCGTCGAATGTGATGATCTAGCATGCAGATCAACTCAGTCGTGAGAGAACCCTCATTTGACACCCGCAAGGTGCTCAAGTCAAAACATGTGTAGGATCACTAATCATTATGTCTCAAACAGAGACATGAAAGACATCGTGCATACACCTCAAGAATCAGGCAAGGCTATTCCTTAGGCCACAGACCTCTCCTTTCCACAATCTCGTAGGATGCGATGAACCTAGGAGATAGTTTATCCCCTTTTCCAAACTTGATCGAAATCTTATGTGGTTTTAGCTGCAAAAATACTCGATCACCACATCATAACTACAGTCGACACAATGCACATCGACATAACTCTTCTACCGATCTTGCGCTTCCTTAATCCTTTGTCTTATAGTTTTCATTTAATCTTGCATTTATTATATCTCTTTGGGTCCCACCAAGACCCTATCATCAAGCTGATCCCAACACAAGGCCTCCGACACGGTCGCCCATAAAGAAACTCGAAGGGTGCCATCTTAATGGTGCTTTGGTAATTGTTGTTATAAGAAAATTATACCAGTGGAAATAATTCTTCCCAATGATTCTGTTGGTCCATAATGTACATGCACAACATGTCTTCCAAGGTCTGGTTCATTCGTTCGGTCTGCCCATCAGTCTCCAGGTGATACACAGCACAAAAGTTAAGTTGGGTTCCCAATGCCTCTTGGAAACTAGTCCAAAATCGTCTAGTAAACACCGATCCTCGATCAGATATAATCCTCTTAGGTATGCCATGCAGCCTCGCAATCTCACTGATGAAAACTCTAGCTATGTCAGGTGCCTGATACATTGTACGCACAAGAATAAATGAGCACTCTTCGTCAGAGTGTTGAATACCACAAAAATCGAGTCATGACTGCTTGTCGTCAGTGGCAATACAACAATGAAATCCATCGAAATAACCTCCCATTTCGATTATGGAATAACGTGTGGTTGTAGTAATCCTGCTAGATGTCTATGTTCAGCCTTTACCTACTGATATTCTAGACATATGGCCACATAGTTAACTATGTTTGCCTTCATTCCCTTCCAAAAGAATAAGGGTTTAAGGTCTGCCCTCATCTTCGTGACTCCTGGGTGAGCTATGTACACTACTCTGTGAGCCTCGTTTAGGATCAAACTCCTCAACTCGTCATTCAATGGTATGTAAATTCGATTTTTAAATCTCAGTAGTCCATCGTCGTCCAATGTAAATCCTTCAAATCTTGGTACCATCATTGTGTTTTGTCCGATAAAATCCTTGACCTCTTTGTACCATTCATCTTCGCACTGTAAAGTTAGAATATTTTCACATAGATTTGTCTAAAGAGGAAACACCAAAAAGATGCAAGGTCTCTGAATCAATGCATCTGCCACTCAGTTCACATTTCCTTTTATGTAAGGAATCTCGAAATCGTACTCGCTAAACAATTTCGACCAACGTCGTTGTCACGCGTTCAGGTCGCTTTGCGTAAAGATGTGTTGGAGTCCAAAGTGGTCCGTCTTTAGTTCAAATTTTCGTCTAACAAGGTAGTGTCTCCAAACCTTCAAGGCATAAACAATTGCTAACAACTCCAAATCATGCGTCTCATAGTCCTCCTCATGCCTTCTCAACTTCCTTGAAATGTAAGAAATCACCCAACTGTCTTGCATCAAGACTCCACCTAAGCCTTCCTTGGATGCGTCAGTGCACACCAAGAAATCTGCGTCCATTTCAAGGACCTTTAGTATCGGTGCCATTGTCAACAAATCCTTGACCCTCTGAAATACTTCCGTGCACTTCTCGGTCCAAACACACTTCTTGTTCTTCTTATGTAATTCCATAATTAGATTTTCTATCTCGAAAATCCCTCTACGAATCATCGATAGTATCCTGCTAAACTCATGAAGCTACGTACTTCCAGGACATTTGTCGATGCAGGCTATTCCATAATAGCCTCAACCTTTGTTGGATCCATGGTAATACCTTCGTCGGAGATGCCCTAAGTAGTGAATCCTTGATTGATAAAACAAGCATTTGGACAACTTCCCATACAATTTATGCTCTTGCAGACAATGTAGTACCAAGATCAAGTGCTCGTTATGATCCTCCGTCGTATGAGAGTAAATCAAAATATCATCAATGAATACTTGGACAAACTTTTCCAAGTACTCGTGGAACACCCCATTCATCAAACTCATAAATACCCCTGGGGCATTTGTCAGTCTTAATGGTAAAACAATAAACTCATAATTTCCAAACCTCATCTTAAAGGCGGTCTTAGGGACGTCATCCTCCTTGATCTGTAACTGGTGATACCCTGATCACAAATCGATCTTGGAAAACAACGTCACACCCTTCATCTGATTGAATAGATCATCAATCCTTGACAATGGATATTGATTATTGATCGTTGCCTTGTTCAATTGACGGTAGTCAATGCAGAGTCTCCACGAACCATCCTTCTTTCATATGAAAATAATAGGTGCACCCCACGGTGACACACTCAGACGTATAAGTCCTAGTTCCAATAGCTCTTTCAGTTGCATTCTCAACTCCTGTAACTATGGGGTCGACATACGATAAGGCATTCTTGCTATTGGTTCAGTCATCGGTTTTAGGTCTATGGTAAACTCCAATTCCTTGTCTGGCAGCATCTCAGGAAACTCCTCTGGAAATACGTATACAAAATATCTCACCATCGGAAGGTGTTCTAGACCTTCCGGTACTCCCTTCTCATTTAACACAAGGATCACATAAACCTTACATTACTTGCGCATGCTCTTCTGTAGCTGAAAGCAATAGATGAACCTCATGGAAACTCCCTGGTTCCATCCTAGAATCATGCGTCTCTGTCCCTCATCATCGACCAAGATCAACCGTTTCATCTTACAGTTGAGTATTGCCTCATGCGATTCCAACTAGTCCATACTGATCACGATGTAATAAGATCCTAAGATCATGATGTACAGGTTGGCCCTGGTGATAAACTCTCCTAGGTTAGGGGTACAACTCGTAACCTTTCCTCCAACCTTCTGTTTGGCTCTTGAAGCCATCTCTACAAAGATAAACTCATCATATTCGACTACCTTTACCTTAATCCTTTTTAGCGTTGCCCCAGAAATGAAACTCTCAGTAGCACCGGGATATATCAAAATAATAAGGGTCTAGTCAGTGAAAGTACCTGATGTCTTGAGCACAATCGACTGGTGCTCTTCCTGACAGTTATTCACCACTGCATGAATCCGATGGGCCTTGCCCAAAACTCCCATAGTAGTGGGTCCGGTTGATCCAGATGCTCCGTTCCCTTCCTCTCGACAGTAATTCTAGTAATGTGGCTCTGCACAATCCAACACACTTTCTTCGGTCCAGTATTCCTGGTACCCGAAGTAGAAGTTGAATTCTAACAATAAGGCTAAACTCAAACTTCTTGACCTTAAGTTTCTGGGTAATTTGATGTGGAGCATACTGAAGCAGCTCCAAAATGGGCCTCATACTCGGGCACCGTGTGGATGCCTTGTTTCAAGGCGTCGAACTCGTTGAGCTGACAATCAATGAATTCCTCAGAAAGATACATCTCCTGGAATCATTCCTCGAACAGTTCCCATGACACGTCATTGACGACCATGCTCAAATGTGGCAGGAGAGTCTTCTGCCATAGAAGAGCACTCCCCTTTAGATGAAATACCACCATGCGGACCTTCATGCTGGAGGTCGTAATCACGAAGTGTGAAGCACAACGCTTTCTCTACAACCATGCCTCGATGACACAACCGTCCACGACACTCGTGGACTCGAGAACTCAACTCTCTCAAGTTCTCGGTGGATTCTAACGGTACTATCTAGGGTGCATTGTGGAACCTCAGAGGTACAGGTGCCCTGGCCTCATCTCTGTACCGATGGTGAATCAAGGCCCTTTGACATTACCTGGAAGGGCCTTGTCAGACCATCATCATCCCTTACAACAAGCGAATCCATCCCAAGGACTTGTTCTTCCCCTTGGGGGTTCAACTCCGAGGGTGTGGAAACTTCTGGAGGCATCGCACCTCCTTCCACGGCACCACGTTGCAAACCTATGAGGCGTCCTCTAAATGCAATCACCACATGGACATGTTAAGGTTTTTAATTAACGTAAGGGTTAATACTCACGGGTTTACTACAGTGGAAAGCCTGATGATCCACAGTCGCAGGGTTGAACCCACTCTGATACCATATGTAACGACCCCAATAGCTACGACTATGAGCAAAGCAGAAAGTGAAATTATTATTTTTTAAAATAGGACGACAACAACGATTACAGCTAAACAACACATTTGATGGTGTGCACCACGCTTGCAGAACAAGCAATAGACAACTTTGACTCCACACACTGGCACAAGAGAAATTGTGTGAAACATGCGTAAAACAACAAGGAGAAATGGATACCTGCCCGACAAAAACATGGCCACGCCTACAAGCTAAGGGAAAACATCCCCATCTCGACACAACGGCCTCGATGACTAGTTAACTAAAACCTCAATGGCCAGTTAACTAGAACCTCGATGGTGTGCAACCCAATGCATGAAGGCATTCAACCCATGTGCCCAAGCAAACTTACAACAATCAACAACACCCACACGGAAAGCATAGACCCTGACCAAGTTATCCTTCGCCTCTATCCCTTAGGGTGTGCAATGATCCCCTCATCAGGAATCATGTCGTCCCCAGGTGATAGGCACGACTATAACCATGGTGCAACAACATAACTGGACCCTCCACCCCAACTAAAATCCATGCGCTAGGAGATTGAGGACTATCTAAGCACCTAACAACTAAACCCTATCACCCAACGACAAGTCAGCAAGATGAATAAGGCGTTCAAGCAACACAACAAATTCCTTGTGCAACAAAATCAACCTGCACACCTTGAATAAAATTATTAAGGTACAATCTTTTAAAAGAAAAATTAGCAACAAAGGATAGTGGAAATATATTTGATATAGGTTAAAGCAAGATAACAGTTAATACGACAATTTACGATGTTTAGAAAATACATATAATGGTTAACATATGATCACTGAAATGAGCACTAAAATATAATGGTGTAATAGCGACATTAATATCTAACCAATAAAATTAACAGAGGATAATGGTGAAAATATAAAAGACATCGTGGATATCGTATCTGTATATCTTAGGTATTAATATATTTGATGGTTGAGGCAATAAAAGAGAATAGTTTTAATATACCTGTACAATATCCTTAAAAGGATTAAAGGTCAAAGAAAACATCAAGATGACCCAAAGGTATCGCTTTCACCATAAGTAAATATATAGCTAGGAAATTATCCAAAATGAAGAAATTAAAATGTTGTCAATACACAATTAATAAACGATGTCACAATATAAAAACGCTATCTATAGGCATGTAGATCACAGTCAAGATATGGCCATTATCATCGCCAGGGACATAAACATGAATGTAATGCATTCATCACTCATTTTCATTATGATATTAGTCTTGTAAAAACCAACAATGTTGAGTAACAGGATATTAAAAATGCGGAGCTTATTATTGTTATCCCCCAAAACGCTAACATTAAGGTAAGGACGTTGTCTGACAGGAAATCAATTCATGGTCAATGCAAATTCTAATTCAATGTTGACTTTAATATAAATTGTTGTCCCTTAAACGTAACTTTACTGCCATTAAATAAAATCGTTGCCATCTAGCATCACAATAAATCGCTCTCAGAGTAAAGTTTCCAATCACTAGGAAGCTACTCAATTCACTGTAGGTATGTCTCTATCCAAAGGAGCTACATACAGGTTGTTCACTAAGAATACACACAGATCATTCACTACCAGAAATCGTTGGGAGTAACCATCCTAGAAACTAAGAAAACTCTACTAAATGATCTTCACCAGAAATACTAATTCGATGACTTATGATAAGTATAAATTCGCCATTGAAAAGTATGACAGTAGTTGAATCGCAGTGGTAAAAAATTTATATAAATAAGAACGATTAGAAAAGGGGAAAAACGCTACCAAGGTGAGTTGTCAAGGATACGCAGTCAAAATTTTGCTCATAGAAGGTATCAATCGCAGTCTTAAAGGTAGTAAAAATGTATCTAAATGCAGTCATTAAAAATTAATGAGAGTCCAGTCAGTGGTAACTCGAGCAAATCACCATGTAATGAGAAACGAATTGCAGTCTTAATAATGGCCAAAATCGCCAGGTAAACAAGCCATGAATTGCAGTTTTAGAAATGGCTAAAATCGCCAGGTAAACAAGCCACGAATTGTAGTTTTAGAAATGGCTAAAATCACCAGGTAAACAAGCCACAAATTGCAATCTTAAAAATGGCTAAAATTGCCAGGTAAACAAGCCACGAATTGTAGTTTTAGAAATGGCTAAAATCGCCAGGTAAACAAGCCACTAATTGCAGTCTTAAAAATGGCCAAAATCGCCAGGTAATCAAGCCACAAATTGCAGTCTTAAAAAGAGGAAAACCGCAATGTATTCCAGTGATATCCCCCAGCCATTACACCCAAAAAACAACGTGACCAATGCACAAAGAAACACACCCCTATACACAACAACCATGCCCCCAAACACAGTAAAAAAATGAAGGCATTCCAGTAAAAATTTCATGGTGGTTCAGGTGTAAAAAGAAGCATGGGCTCAAGGAAAGTTCTCGTTGTGTCTCCAGGCATAGCCTTACTATCATTCAAGGGAAAAATGCAGGCTAAATTCATTCTCAATTAAATTAAAGTGCAGAGGTAAATCACACGGAACAAATATGAACAAGGCATAGGGTAATCATTCACCAGAAGGCACAATGACCATCAGTCAACCAAGAACAATCAATTGGGGTAGACGACGGAGAAAAAGAATCCTTCACTCATCATCCATGCACAAAAAAGCAAGGCATTAGAATCTATAGGTCTATTAACACCGAAGTGACGACCGTCGATCTGACTCCTGGCTGACTGCCCAGGCATGGACTAATGATCTAGGGATGAGGAAGAAGACCAGGCATAAACTCTTCATAAAAATCAATTAAAACCAACAGGACAGTCACAACATTCATGGATTGAATGCCAATGGAATCAAGGCAAGACGAGCTTAAGGCGATGGGGAAATCAATTTCTTGATTACATTGCTAAGTCAACACTTTATTACATAATTAAAAGTACAGATATGAAAGCACCACATCAATAGTAATCTACTATGAAAAAACAAAACTTGCATACCGTATCCCAAGGTGACCTCTCTGAGTCGATGTCCTGCACGCTCCATGCAACTCCCTCTTGCCAACTATTGTGACTTCACTGGTACATCCTATCCAATGCTAGGGGTACTCTTCTTCTCCCTTATCCCCCCATGCCGCAAAGGGGCCACACATTCTCAACCAGAGAACATCTAGCTCCCAACTCACCTCGCAAGGCCGAGCTACCACTCCTCACCGAGCTGGGTATCCCAACTCCCACAAGATAAGTCAGTCATATCTAAAATTCTGCAGCGTGACATTATGCATAACAGAAGAGATCCATCCTCCTCCTCCTCCCTCCTTTATATAGAGTTTCTAAGTCCCTTTTTTCCCAATTTCCCATTTAATTAAATGTTCAATAATTTATTTCAAAAAAATCCTCCCCGTACATGTCACCGATCCCCTTCTTTGCACCATAAATTAATTTCATTAATTATTTAATTACTCCTATTTCCCTCACCCACCTAAAAGAATTCCTAGAATCTCTCCTAGGTGTCTCCATATTCCCTTACACATTTTAATGACTTACCCCCTTACTAATTTACTAGATGAGTTCAATTTAGAAAGTTCTTAAAGGCAATATTCCTTGCTAAGTTGGTCATACTGCTTTTCCCTTAAGTTTCCCTTTTCTTTAAGTTTCCCCCCTTTTCCCTTAGTTTCCTAATTGTTTTAAATTTCCCTCTTTCCCTTTTTATCTAAAACTCAAATTAGTAAGTGTAGAAAATTATATTTTTCCCCTTTTTCTTTTTAATTAATAAATTTAAATTAGCATGTGTAACAAAACAATCATTTCCCTTTAAAAATTTTAAATCCCTCAATAATTTAATAATTTAATTGAGTTTCTTACCCCCTTTTCGTCACATGTTTAATGATTATTATTATTATTATTATTATTATTACCACAAGTATTACTTTAGACCTAGATTTTAATTTTCGAGGTTGGGCAACATTTTATTAGGGAAATTGTTTTTAAAACTTTCTTATCACGTTATTTGTTCTAAGGCCATCTAGGTTTATTCACTTATTAGTTAACATCACGACGTGCCCTTCAGGACGCACTAGGTGCTCCAAGGGTGCCACTCGCCTCTTTCCATTTTTCTTGCATGAGATGCCCTTTAGAACGCACTACGTGCTCCAAGGGTGCCACTCGCCTCTTTCCATTTTTCTTGCGTGACATGCCCTTCAGGACGAAGTACGTGCTCCAAGGGGCCACTCGCCTCTTGACTAACTTGGTAGACATCAAAAAACCTTGGAGTCAATGCTCCATCAAGTGATCTTGTGGGAGACTAAGGGCCTCTAAGGAATAAGGCCCCTACCTTATTGCGTGCCCCTTAGAATCATCAGGAGCGACTGTCGCAATCTGCCCTCACGGCATCGTGGGTCTTCTCGAACTAGGTAATCATTAACCTATAGTTCGAGCCATAGTGGGAGTGATAGTAGGCTATGGCAGGGATATTTTCCACACCTCTCCCTCAATGTCTCTGGTAGTCGTGCATGACCCCTCTACTCCACATGTGAGTCTGGTCGGCAAGCTATCGTCAGCTTGCATCATCAACGAATCATGTCAAAAATAATATCCATAATCATAACTCTAATCAGATGCACAAATGTCATATATACAACAATCAAACCCCAATAGTACACTCCCTAACTTGATCCGGAGTCCAAGGGTTTCATCGATGCCTCTGCATCCTGGAGGTCCAAATCCTGCACACTTAGGAGAACCGAGTCAATAGCACATGTCTAAGTCAATACAACAAAATAAAAGATAATCACATCCATAATGCCACATAATCATAATCAATGACCAATAGTATAATAACCCGGATCACTTGCAAGAAAGTGTCCTCAAAGAATAAGTTCGCTCAGTGCGTGCAAGAGAGAGATGTTATAGTTAGAGAATACCTCATAATACAATGATATAATAATATGAACATATTTTATTTATGTTGGAGAATACATCATAATACATTGATATAATAAGAGGTCACAAGTTCAAATTCAGAGGGGCGGTATGTGGAGGGAAGCCATTACAACATACTCATTATGTGATTTATTCATGTCATTATCAGAATTGAACCAAGGTGGGGAGGACAATAATCATTTCTCACAACCATCCAAGCTACACCCAACTGACAGTATGGCCTTTATTTTATCTTGTCTTTCTTGCAAGAAAATCATCACTGAGATATAGTGTTGTTAAATGGCATCACCTGATACCAAGATTCAATAATTGAGATTAGATTAAAATTTGGCATTTAGAGGCAAAATTTGACATTTGATTGAAAAAATGTTATTTAACAAGTTAATGTTAAAGTATGGAATTGTTAATTTCCTCAATTTTTATATTATTTTTTATTTTCATTTATAAATAGTTTATTTACTAAATTTTTCATTGTAAATGGCTGAAGAGATCAAATCATGAATGCATATGTCACATTTTATAATGATTTTCTCAACAAAATTAATGAAATTAAAGGATTATAAAATTTAACACTTTAAAACTCATACATACATTGACAATTTTAATATGGAGTATAAATTGGAGATCAATACATTACATTCCCATTCGTATTTTTTTGTGTGTGTATTTTTCAAAGTGGAGAAGAGGATAATGAGCATCATGTATGTTCTATATAGTTTTGAAGATTATGTATTTTTTTTTCCAAGGAAATCCAAGAGATGCTTCTCCATATTTGTAGATGTAATTCCTAGTAAACTACTCAATATAGATCAATGCACCTACCTAAGGGAATTTGAATAAGGTACCTATTCGCACAAACCTAGCTAAGTTCCCAACAACAATAGTGACAATTGGTTGAGCTAACCCCTTGATCCATAAATTGATGTGTATATCTCAATGGAACAACTCGTTACAACACATATTGCAATATTTTACAAACTCTTTATCATGCAACATTTAACATAATGTTAATATTTAATATTACTATCTTAGCACCCAAAATGTTGAAGTAATTTGATACCAAAATAAAATAAGATAAAACAAATACCACACCATACACACAATGAACACAATAAGTACACTAGGAAACCCAATTTGGGAAAACCTAACTAGAAGGTGAGGATTGTTCCTTTCTCTTTTCATCATATATGAAATGAAAATACGAAGAAATTTGATCTCACTATGGAGTTTCCATTGACATTGTGGCTTCTATGGTCGAGATATGCTCTTCTACTTCCTATATTGAACTGCAATATCCCAATGTATAAATGGTTCAGATAACCCCTTGATGTATAAATTGTTGTGTATATCTCAATTGGTTGAGCTAACCCCTTGATCCATAAATTGTTGTGTATATCTCAATGTGTCAACCGTTATTTACAGGCCATATGGAGGCTCCTGAGGAGCTCAAACATGCACTCAAAGAAGAGCTAATCAAAAAGTATTACAAGATTAGAATCAAAAGCGTGCTCCGGGAATTTCATGGGGAATATCTGTCGAGGTCGTGGAAGGTTATCATACTGTTTATTGGGTGTTTTGTTCTGGCCATCACCATTATACAAGGATACTGTAGCTTCTCTGAATGCACAGGAAAATATGACAACATCAAGAAATCCAACCAGAAGAGAGGCCATGGGGTTTAGTTAACCAAGGGAAGTACATATTTCAGTCTCATACAACTCGATTCATATGGATTGAAAATCTTAGTTTACTTTTTGTGTGTGTTGTATGTATTTTTGTTTGGGATCAAAGTTGAAATCCAGAGGGGTGGTATGTGGAGGAAGTTATTACAACATACTCATTATATGTTTTATTCATGTCATTATGAGAATTGAACCCAGGTGGGGACTATGTTTTATTCAACCTTTACCTATTCCTGAGTGGAAGTGGGAGGTAGTGACAATGGACTTCATCATGGGATTGCCCAGAGAAGGCAAGCAACATCATTCCAATATGGTGGTGGTGGACAAGCTTACAAAAACTGCCCATTTCATTTCGTTAAAGACCACTCACAAGGAAACAGATGTTGCTGATATTTTTATGAAGGAAGTGGCACGATTGCACGAAATTCCCAATACAATTGTGTTTGACAGAGACCCAAAATTTACCTCAAATTTCTGGAAAGGGTTATTCAAGGGATTCAGAACGAATCTGAATATCAGTACAACCTATCATCCTGATTCAAATGGGAAAATAGAGCGGGTGAATCGAGTGATAGAAGACATATTGAGGATGTATGTGATGGACAAACCATCAAAATGGGAAGACTACCTGCACTTGGTAGAATTCTCCTCCAACAATGGGTATCAAGCATCATTGAAGATGATCCCATTTGAAGCACTTTATGGCAGAAAGTGCAATACTCCAATAAGCTGGGATAATCCAGCTGATAGAGCAGTAGTTGGGCCAGAGTTTCTCAACGAAATGGAAGAACAGATGTTAAAAATTAAGTAGAATTTGAAAGCTTCCCAAGAAAGGAAGAAAATTTATGCTGATAAAAACAGAACCCACAAAGAGTTCAAAGTGGGTGATTATGTTTTTCTAAAATTAAAAGCCAATACAAGTTCCTTGAAGCTGGGAAACTGTTCCAAGTTGGCAGCTAGATTTTGTGGGCCATTTGAAATCCTAGAAAGGATTGGGCCAGTTGCATATATGCTTGCATTACCTGCATACATGACTGTACATAATGTGTTGCATGTTTCATTACTTATGAAATATATACCTGATCCTAATCTTGTGATTGATTGGAATGTGATCCAGGTGGAACAAGAAGGTGTCATGCAAGTGCATCCTGTGTGCATATTGGACCGCAAAAGAAAACATACCTGGAATCAAGCCATAGGGCTTGTAAAGGTCCAGTGGACCTGGTACGGTCCCGAGGAAGCGACATGGGAGCATGAAGATGCTATGCGGGCAGAATACCTGCATGTTTTTGAAGTTTTTGGAAATCTTGTTGATGTTGTGTGAAAGTTGCACTAAGGATAGTGCAAAAATAAGGGGAGGGGATTGTAATACCCCAAGGATGTTCCCTAATTGCATTATGAATTTTAATTATGTTGTATAGGCTGGTGAGCCAAGTTTATATAAGTTGGTGTGCTTATAAGTTTATTAGGCCAGAGATCCTAAGTGTTGAAGGACAAGAGCCTGATTTTTGTACATGTAATGATGCACATTATTAATATAAAAAAAACATCTCTGCGTGTGGGCTGACCACGATGAATGAGTGATAAGGGACTAAGTTTCCACAAATTCTGGGTAAGGAAGAGGGGGCTGAAAGGTTGGGAAGAGGGGATAAGCTTATGAGATTAAGTCCTTGGGAATAATAATTCAATATTAATCCAAAGCTATGTAAATGTTTATGTCTTATCCTAAGTTCCTGAAAGGGGGAACGTGTGCAAATTGGGGAGAATGTAGCCCCAGGAAGACAGGTTTTGACCTAGGTGCATGCAGTTAAAACCAGAGAAGTGAGTCATGTTGGGGGACCTCCCATTCTCCATCCCCCGTCTGAACTCCCGAGTGCAGAGGATCGACCTGTGTTTTTTTTAGTGTTTGTGGTGGGGAAATCCTTACCTGAACCGATAAGTCTATGCATGTGATCTCTGCACACCCTCACACATCTCTGAAACCATAACCGTAAACCCATTCCGTGTTGCATGAGGGAGAAACCCGAAGTTTCCTGGGTCATGTTTTGTTATCCCAGTGGGTTGTTTTGGCAGTGTAGTTCCTAACCATGTGACATTGTTGCCATTGACTGTGTGTTGTTGAGCCTTGTTGTTGTGTCCTCACTGTGATAGAATTGGTCAAAAGAAAAGGTTTCCAAACCTGTGAGCAACTCTTTCAAGGTGAGAGAGTGGGCTGAGAAAGTAAGAACTCCTGGAAGGTTTCCTGTAGCTGCTACAGAGATCTAAGACTTTTGGTCTGGTCTGTTGCTGAAGCCCAAGGAAAGGGAGGTTTAGCATTCGAAGGACTGTCTAAGTGACAGTGAAGGTGTATACTCCTGGGGTAGGACAGGCATGTGGAGAACTACAGTTTGTGAGCAGTGGGCATAAGTGACTTCTGGGAGAGAATCCCTCCTCTGTGAGTAGTGGGCGTAAGTGACTTCTAGGAGAGAATCCCTCCTCTCTGACTGTGTGTCTTCCATTGACCTTGCCTAGCCTAGGATTCCCTTTCCCAGTGGAGCTTAGTCCCAGCAACGCGATCTAAGGCTGGGAGGTTTATGGAAGTTCTTCACGCAGTTGGTGGAATTACCACAATTTCAAAGATAAGTATCTGTTTATGCTTAATATTATGTTTTGCATGTCTACAATGCTTATATGTTATAATGTATTCTGTTGCACATATGAGTTATTGTTAATGTCCTTGGTGATGTATATTAGCATTAATCCTATGCTTACTCTGTGTTGTTTGGTTAAATATGTTAATTATATTTAATAAGCATGGTTTATAAATAAGTATGAGAATGTTCCACTTAGTAGTGTTTTCTCGGCAGTGGGGTTGATGGTCAGGGATGCTACACTCATGGTGACAATCGTGCCCTCCATGTGGCCCTAGTCTGGTGCTAGCACGCTGACCCAATAGATTCCTGGATCTGGTCATATGTTGTGGCCATCTGGTCACGTTCTTATGCCCCACGCCCTCTACATTCTGCTGCAGCCCCCCAGTTTAAGACTTTGGTTACGCTCTTGGTCGGTGAGCTAGCCCGACCGACCGAGCGCTTAACCCCATAATCCGTGCCAACAGTTTTAAAGGAATGGGTGATGGCTCATATTCCATGGGCATATGGAACAGTGTATTGCGATGGGAGTTGAGTCATATGAAAAAACCGTGCGCCAAAACATAAGGGAATAGTCACATAGTGTGGACATATGGCATTGTTTGCATCAGGGGATGGGGCTAGGCCCTAGCCCTTTTACTCCGCCTGAATTTCATTATTTCAAGTTTAAATATTACATTTTCCATATAGCTATTGAGAACTACCATGGGCAGGCTGGCAGCCCGAACCTGCCAAAACATTCGCTGCCTGGACTAAAGGTCATGGGTTCAACTCTAGTGGACTCCAAATTTTTTCCAAACAATCGAACCAATGGAGGGGTGCCATGTGGCATCCCAAGACTGGGCCATGTGGCACCATTACACTTTCCCACTAACTATCATGCGTCAGAACATGATTCGACCACCTTCCAGCCTACGTCTATGCCTAGTCAACATCTAATGTACCTACCATGTCACAGTATGGTCGTATGGAATGTACAGTCAGCTTCCACATCAACACTGTACGGACTACACAATCATCAATTTTTGCCTGTTTGACAAAATGAACAGACCGCGATATCTTTCGCATACGGTGTCTGTTTGAGCCCATTCAAGTTGCGTTGGGTTCATATCGATGAGGCCTATGCAAATGTCTGTTTTGAATCCATTATGAGAACTTTTATTTTTAGTCCTTCCTGGACCCATTTTGGTTCATGGATCCATTCTGGATAAATTACAATGTACACTAAAGAAACAAACTTTAACTAAAGACACATTATATCAAGTCGATCTTAACTTACTCCCAAGTGTCTAAATATCCTAAAACCTAACAATGGAACTATGTGTTGTCTATTTTTAGAAGATCGGGGTCCCCTTTGGTTTCCAATGAGGATCAATGTAGTCTAGTGTTATCAAATTTAATCCCTATGTACAGGAGACTAAGTCTCACTCAAGGAAAATTGTCAAGACTTCTGAAAGGTCAATTAACTTGTAGGATAAGGGTTACAATTCAAAATTATATGTTTAAACCATAACTATTTCACTTCCTTAGTTATCCCACTGACTCACAAGTTATAAAAACATATCAAGCATTGATGCTAATAATAAAAAATAGTATTGAGACATAGAAACATACCAATCATCCATGTAACATATCATAATCATAATTTGAACAACATGAGGTATTTCATTAATTTGATCCAACAGTACACTAGAAAATACAATATTTTGTTTGCAATAGAAATACATACTTACCAACCCATTAACCATCAACAACCATACTCGTAACATCAATACCCATAACACTAGTTATGACTAATAACAACAACAACCACCCTTTAATATAGCCCCTAGAGGCTATTTTTACAATTTGAAGCCATGGTCATTTTTTACTATGTCAAAAACCTAATTTAACTAACCTATTCAATGCCATAATTACCATCCATAATATCTTAAAGAAATATAGCTAATATCAGTTGCAAAACTAGATATTCCTTCCCATTATGTTCGGATTACACAAGGTTGAATAGGTTCGTTCATTTGATTCATGTGGTTCCACTATAAGTGTCCACATTTTTTGTTGATGTTATTTTTCCACGTTGTTTTGCACCAAAAGTGAAAGGGTTGATAATGCTCATCGAGCAACTTGGTCAACTGGCTCCTTTTGCCAGTTTTTAGTTCAATAAGTTCTTATGTACTTCTTTGTAATTTTGGGTTCTACACTTATGGGGATGTCTGGAGCCCTACACATATTCCAAGTGGATATTGGTGGCCTCCCACCTAATCCAACTATCTTATTTTGTATGTTTTCATGTCAGCACATCTTGTTGTACTTCCAGGGCCGTTTTGGAAACCTAAATAGTGTTATTTTGACTCGCCATAGTCAAAATGTAGACGAAGTCAGAGTTTGACAGTGTAATGCATAATTCTTGAAAAGAGATTTCCAATGGGCTATCACGTCCCTAAAATGGAGATCGTATGCAAAAGTTACGACCTCGAAAATTTAATGTACTAACTTACCCAAACGGGGCCCACATGACTTTTGGCGTTTCATCTGCTAGGGATAGGTTTTTGGATGTCTAGAGTTTTGGAATTCCTATTTAACATAAAAATTCCTTCAGAGGCTCATTGTAATCATCTTCTTGTGAATGAGCGTAGCTGTCACATATCTTCTCAGAGATAAAGTTGCCACTATTCTAGTGATTTTGGCAATCTGTATTTTTACAGTCTCTTTACAATTATTTCATTAATAGAAATAAAGTATTGTTGTATTTTTCTTCTTTCATTTTGTTCTGAACATAATCTATATCAGTGGTATAAGAGTAGGCTTCTCTTGATCGTTTTTCAGTGAATGTTCCCGAGGAGGTCCGAGTATATCCAATTGGGTCTTGAGTTTTTCTCTCTTGAGGACAATCACTCTCGCACACCCAAGAAACCCTCAATGGCAGCATAAAAGAAAGACGACAGAGTAGAAGATTCTATTAACTTGTTGCTTGAGCAATCTCTCGCGCGACAGAGGGACAAAATGATAGATAATTTTTCACACATTCTTCAATGCCTGCCAATAACAATAGGCACATCTTCATCAAGTGGTCATTTTGGAGGAACCTCTCCCTTCAAGGTACAAGTTAATTTTGATATTCCCATATTTGAAGGTCAGATAGATGCGGATGCCCTAGAAAAATGGTTAAATCTATTAGAAGGTTATTTCTCTATTCAAAAAAATTTCGACAGGGAAAATATCACCTTCTCACTCCTCAAGGCTCTCCCCCATGTCAAACATTGGTGGGAAACTTACTGGGAGAAAATTTCCATAGAGGAATCTGGAATCTATGGGGTCGAGCCCACTTAGGATTGTTTTGTGGATGTGGTCAAAGGACAATACTATCCTGTTGATAACTATGAAGACCAATACATGAGATAAACCACACTGTGGAAAGAGAAGAGCCAAACAATGTCGGAGTTCACAAATACTTTTCATACCTTGCACACCAAGCTAGGTATCAAGGAATTCAAGTGGCATCTGGTTCTGAAATACCGTGGGGATCTACATAGGTACATCCAAACCAAAATGGATTTCCTAAACATCTCATCATTGGGAGCTACCTATCGATATGTTATCAAAATCGAGCAGAAATTTATGCACCAGAAAAAAAGGGAATTCAGGTCTGCAAATATGCAACAACCAAAACACGGTAAAGAAGGCCCTAACCAACAACCCCTAGACAACCAGTCCAAGAAACATGAAAAAAAGGGTTAAGGGAAGATGAAGAATGACACTGGGAAGTGGTGTGACTTCCACAAAATCCCCTGGCACAACATCGATGAATGTCGCTCAAAATAGTGATTGGTGGTTGAGGTCAAATACATGGAGCTAAACCCTGATTCAGAATCTGATCTAGAAAATATTGAAAATAGACAGATCATCGATGCAGAACCCACTGCCACTTTCATGACTGCAACAATTCAACCAGAAGAATCAGTAGATCCTGAAGAGGGGGAGAACCTCTTCAATTCACAGATGTGGGTGAAGGGGACCCCGTTGCATTTAATTTTTGATAACAACATCCATAAGAACCTCATCTCAGCTAAGGCTGCCAAACTATTGGGGTTGTCGACAAAACCACACCTGCAACCATACAACATCAGGTGGCTTCACCAGGGACGATATCTCTGTGTCATCCAACAATGTTTCCTATCTTATGGCATGCAACCCTTCAAGGATGAGGTAGTGTGTGGTGTTTCCCCTCTTGATGTCTATGATGTGGTTTTGGGACAACCATATAAATGGAGACATCTTGTTGTGTATGATTCTAGACCCCGCAATGTCATTATTACTCTCGGAGGTCAGATCTATCGGATATCAGAGGTAGTTCTGACTATTGCTCCACCAAAAAAGTGTCGCAAGGTAATCTCTCATACTACAAAATTCATCATTTCAACATTATGTTCAAAGGATGCAGATAATACCTCTTCAACCACTACATCCTCAACACCTTCTATCCAACAAAAACAAATTGTCAAAGAGAAATAATATATTGTTTCTTCACCTACAATGGTGCCTACAAAATGCCCCGTCAAACCTAGAGACAACAAGTTGGTGGAGCATATTCAATCCCGCCAGCAACCGGTTTGTGATAGTCTTCCAGAAACCAAACATCCCAACTTCTCCAACAAAGCACACAACTCACCAAGATTCAGATTCATAACATGCTTTCCCCTTTTCCCTGGCCACTCAACGCAATGGAGACCATTGCTTCCTAATAGGGGAGGATTGATCCAGGTGGATATCGGTGGCCACCCACCTATTCCAAATAACTCCTTTTTCTAGTTTTTAGTTCAACACATTCTTCTGCACTTCTTTGTAATTGTAGGTTATTGTTGTTGGGAAAATCTCCCTACGAACTAGCAAATAGAGTTCAAAATTTGCATGCAGATAATGAATGAATTGAAACTTCTTTCTACCTTCATCCCTTGATTTAAATCCCCTTTTCTTAGTAAATGCATGAAAAGATCAACCTACCTCGTATCCGACGTTTGATGTCGATCCTCCGTTGTGCTTGATTACTTGTTCGCAATACTCCTTCCAAACCTGACCTGCATCCAAGACAAGCAACAACTATGCATGCATGCTACTTCTATACTAATGGGTTAGAAATCCAAACATAAACTAATCAAACCATAAAAAGTTCATGAGTTTGGACGGGAAAATCATTTTCTTTATTACTTTGAATGAGTCAACTTACATAAGCTGAGACCGGCCACTGCTCCTTGAACCTGATCCTGGGCTCCTCTTCTTCTATCCTCCAACTGCTTTGCTTAGAATCTTCTTAGGCATAAGGAAAGGCTAAAGAGTTGGAACAATGGGAATACGTAAATGGGCAGAGTTTCTTTGCTATATTTTTCCTCCTCCAAATGGTACCCCTGCCCCTTCTTTTATAGGCTAGAAGGAGCTAGGTATTTGGACGAACCCTCGGCCATGCATGGTCGGTAGTTTCAGTTAACTCATCCATAGCTTTTTGTTCCGTTAGCAACTTTCCTTTTTTCATGCTTTTGTCGGTCCACGCAGGCTGTTTTGGGTCAGCCAGCGTGTACATGTGTGCAGTAATGAGTTAGGGCGCGTGGGCCTTTATTCAAGAGGATTTTCAAAGAGTTGTTCAGCAGTGTTTTGGCAAAGAAGGCATATGAGTTAGCCTGATGCTAGGTAAGCATGTGAGGTGAAATTTAGGGTTATAACAGATGCCCCCTAATGTGTGAGGTCAGAAGAGCATCTGATGGTTGAAATACATTACCAATCTTTACTGATGTGCCGAATGATTGAGCCCAAGGATCAGGGACTAGGAGGCGCCGTCTGCAAAATAACAAATGTCTCACTGAGGTGGGCATACCCATGCTCGAGATAAAATAGAACCATGGCTACCAATAAAATACACTGTAGATCCATGTCAAATAACTATAAAGAGTAACCACGAACAATACACAGCGGAGCTACATCTCGAAATCAGAAAGATATACTTATAGAGTATCCATCTTCCAGAGGATGATTCGGCCTGATGGCTAGAGATGAGATCTTCAAAGCTCGAGAAACAACTTCAAAATCTTCAAAACTCGGGTAGGAGTGTAATATGAGTGTATGACTGCACTACCCAGAGGTCTTCGATGGCTCGTCGGTCATTGACGTGATAATCTTGATGATCAGACTGAAGGCTTCAATGATTTCGAACAAGGACTTGATTGGGTGTTAAGGATGGTCGGGCATGAGGACAAGAGACATATTGCAGAGGGGTCGACTCAGGCTTGGTGAAAAACTTCTCTTGGATAGTAGCACGACAAATAATGAGACTCAGGCAGCATGTATGTTAATCATAAGTCTACGAAGCAGGAAGCAACGCAAACTCTCCATATGTTTGGAAGGATAACCAAATGGTGGAGGACACAACTCTATATAGCGAGAAAAGCTTCCTAAGGTCGTACTACATCCCATAGTCTGATGAACAAACAGACAGATGTGCTTTATCCGAGGGCAACTCATGATGCTGCCAATAAAGAAAATACTTTTCCCCTCCTCTTTTTGGGGTATATTTGATTTTTTTGTTCTTTTCGATAATTTTGGAAAAAGAATAAAAGAATATTACGTTACAATGTAGGAACGAGTATTGCAAACATACAAGCTCAAGGCACAAGGACAAGACTGATGTTCTAGTAAAATGATACTCGGGAAAAATCCTCCGGCGGCCAAAGGTGTTAAAATGCAGAAGCAAACTGTCACAAGGTTGGTGGATAAGGTATGCAAATGCGGTTGATAAAACACACAATGGTAACGTCCTTCGATGTAAGTTTAATGAGCCCAGAGAAGGTAATCTCGGTGGTTTTTCATATTTAGAGAGTTTGGAAAATCATAAAAGGAGACTCCATTGGGGTACCTTTTTCGAAGATAGTCTAGTCGGTTCGAAAAAAGGGTAAACTAGCACTGATTAGACGTCGATTCAAAACCATTTTAACGAGTGTGACAAAAACAAGATCACTCAGCTATTTTTCATTTTTAAGGAGTCTGAAAAAAACTTAACTATGGACTCCATCAGGAATGTTCTTCTGGAACAATTTAACGAGTGTGAAAGAATAAGGTCACTTGACAATCTTTTCAATTTTAGGGGGTCTGAAAAGAGCTTAACTATGGACTTCGTGGGGGTTCCTTCTTCGTAAGTTTAGTCCCTCGGGTCCAAAAAATGGATAAAATTATACCTGAGAGTACTCTTCTATAGAGCTGAAGTTCCATAGAGTATACCTTTGTTCGTACAGTTGACCGTCCAGACCAAAAAAGGGGTAAACTACTGTCGGATAGATGTGACTTCAAATTTCAGTTTAACGAGCGTGAAAGGCCACAAGATTGCTCGGAAATCTTTTCATGTTTAGAGGGTCTGAAAAGGGCTTAAAAGGAGACCCGTTATTTTTTGGGAGTCCTGAGGGTGAGATTAAGAGTGATGAAAGATTATGAAAATGAGGCTCAAAATCATATACAGGAAAGACTATAAGGACTCCCAAGCCTACAGTGTTTTAAAGACGGCATGGACACCATAATGCAACCAGGACCTACCTAGGGCATCCATGTTCTGGTAAGCTCTACCGCCAATTTGCAACACTTCTAAAGAATATATGACAGTTCCGTGTCACAACCTGATGGGATCGATCCTATGGCAGAGGAAAAAGACAACGAGACACAACAGTCGGGGTAGTAACCTAACCTATATGCTCAAGTTGATTCTTGGAAAAAATTTCATGAACCATCAAAATGTTCTCAAAACTCAAAAAAAGTGTCCCAATACCTGATCAAATCCCTCCCATATAACTCCTGAATCACTCTAAATGGTTTTTGGTATAAAGAAATTGATAAGGGAGGCCAAAAAAGTGACAAAAAGAGGCCAAAAAGTCTATAAATAAAAGCTGGCAGCTCATTATCACCATTGCTGATTTTGAAATTGACTCTGGAGCCAAAAGACCCCTTTTGCTAAAAACAGTGATTCCGGGAGCTATAGTGGAAGAAACGAACTTCCGCTTGGACCAAGTAAGTACAAACTCCCCTATCTAGCTATTCAATTCTTCAATTTTGCATTTTCTTTCATTTTTTGGGTGGGCGTCGACCTTTAAAAGGTCGGCCCTACGTACACGTGGGCTGTCTCTGGACAGGCCACGTGTACACTCGGGCACAGTGAAGTATGCCCGTGTGTACACACGACTGTCGCCTCTACAGCTCGCGTGGACCCCCCTTTTATAGCAAAAAAGAAGTAAAGATCAAGCACTGACCCTCCTGAACTTTGTTGTGTTGGCAGGATGTATGTCCAGTGGAGGGAAAGGGAGCATGAAGCAATCAGTGAGTTGGTTGCGGGAGATCCAAATGTCGTGGCCGTGTTGATGCAATGTGGTTTACTGAAGTTTTTCTTGTGTCCATTTATGCGAGCGCAACCAAGGCTACTAAATGCCTTGATTGACTACTGGCACCCTGATGTAGAGGCCTTCATGCTAGAGGGGCAATCACTGGTGCCCACCACCGAGGATATCTATTTTTTGACTGGCCTCTCAAGGAGAGGAGAACTAGTCAACTTCAGGACGTTTCCTATGGGACTGCATAAGATATCGGAACTGATAGCTGAGCATTGTGAGGCTGGGACTGACCGTGTGGGCTCCCAGGTACCCATTAGTAAGATCACTAACCTATCACTGCAGGCGATATTATTACTGATTGGGCGGATTACCGGTTCAACAGCCTTGCATCAGGCATCTCGCGCACAGATGAACTGTGCTATCCAGTTCTTGAATGCATAGATTTTTTACTGGATTACCACACTGCTTGAGTGCATGAAGAGGCAATTGACATATTGCCAACAACGGACACAAAGGAACTTCCGGTTCGGGATGATTTTGTGTTCATTTTTCTTTAAGAGAGTTCCGAGCTTTAGTCCTCGGGAAGCGGAACGAGGACAACTGGCCTCTTTTTCTGCAGTATGTAGATGGGCAGTATTACTGCCGCAACAGGGTGGTGGAAGGACCAATGAGTCCTTCGATGATGACTTCTTTGTATGGCTGTCATGATAGATCCCTGTGATCAAAAACATATCTCCCCGGATAGGCGATTCTTCAGGCACAACGTCACCTGACTCAATCGGAAGTTCCGAAATAAGTTCTTCGAAGACCAATGACTTTTTGGACTTGGCTGAAATGAAGTCTAAGTCAAATTTCTGGAGGATGAATATCCATCTACTGATTTTTCCGCCTATAACCCGCCATGTCAACATGTACTGGAATGGATTCACGACAACAATGACGGTGGTCTTGCGAAACAGAACATAATGAAGGAACCATTGAACAGCATGAACTGCGACCAACGCAAGTTTTTTTGATATGAAAATAATTGAGTTCCAGTCCTATGAGGCCTTGTCTCAAGTAATAGATCACGTATTCTGAGAACACATCATCTTCTTGAACTAAAACCATGCCAATGGTTGACTCTGTGGCAGCCAGATAATATATGAAATCTTTGTTATAGTTAGGTGGCCGTAGTAGAGGGGTCGTAGTGAGGGCATATTTTAATGTGTCGAAAGAGTGTTGAGTGGCATCGTCCCAGTAAAAAGGAACGTCTTTCTTCAGTAAGCGCATAAATCCCTTGGTGATTTCAGCATAGTTAGCGATGAAGCATCGTAAAAAGTTTGCCTTGCCTTGTAGACTCTGAAGTTGGAGGATTGTCGTTGGGGGGGAAACCGGATTATTGCCTCTACCTTGAGAGGACAGACCATGATCCCTGTTGTTGATATGATGAAACCTAACAAACGTCCTGACGTTACGCATAAGCTGCACTTGTTTGGATTCAAGCGAATCCTAAAGTAGCGACAACATTCAAAGATAAGTCTAAGGTGTGTGGTATGATCCATTCTCTTGTGAAATTGTGATGCTAAATCATCTAAATAGGCCTCAACTATATGCTTGAGATCATGAAACGCAAAAGACATGGCCCAATGGAAGGTGGCTCCAGCATTTTTAATACCAAAGGGCATTTTACGATATGCGAATGTACCCCAAGGACAAATGAATGTCGTTTTGTGTTGGTCTTTGAGTTTGATTTGGATTTGATTATAGCCCAAAAAACCGTCCATGAAAGAAAAGGCTTCACAATCGGCACATTCATCAATGATCTGGTCGATGAATGGTGTTGGAAAATTATCTTTTGGACATGCCTTGTTCAAATCATGGAAATCGGTACATACACGAATCGTGCCTTGTTTTTTATTGACCGACATAGGGTTTGACACCCTTTGAGTCAAATGAATAGGATAGATAAAACCTGCCTTTAGAAATTTCTCAACCTCTATCTTGATGGCTGCTGCTTTCTTAGGATTAACTGGACGAAGCTTCTGTCGAACAGGCTTGGCATCAAGATACGTTGTGATTTCATGTTCAACTATTTTTGGATCGATACCTAGAATTTCCTCATAAGACCAGGCGAAAATGTCGCAAAATTCTTTGAAAAGATTCATGTAGATTTGAATCTCTTCGGGGGAGCAGTTCGCTCCGACGAAAACGTTTTCCATGACGCTAGGGTTTCGGGAGATGTTGATTGGTATAGTTTTAGCAATAGTGGCCATATTTCCCTCAGCATAAATTTCATGTGTAGCTAAGAGGTGAATAGGACACGACTGATCTCCCGTCATGGTCACGATGAATTCTCTAGCTTCGATTTGGCTTAACTCTGGGAGAAAGTATGATTTGTGATGAAGATCTTCCCAAGGTATGTCCGGACTAGTCATAGCTTCGATTATTGCTTCATCAGAGGGCAAGACTAAGTCTAACGAATCAATGTTAGCGAGAGAATCCTAAGCCCAAATAGGCTCTAGAAGTGGATCTAACTCTTGTGCAAGAGTCGAATCAGTGTTAGCTGAAGCTTGCCAGACTAAGGAGTACGCTACTTCAGTAGTAGACAAGGGCATGGACATGCTTGGGTGCCTTGTCTCATCCATCGTGGCCGATGGGGAAGGAAGGATCCATGGATCCTCAAAGTAAGTCATGCGGAACGACGAAACTTGAAAAATATCAACCTTATGGTGATTGGATATAAATTTGATATCGCCTTGAGGAGGTGGGTAATCGAAGGTACCCATCAAGGATGGGCACAAAGAAACTCCTACATTGACAACACCTGGTTGAGGATTATCAATCATCGGGACTGTGGATGCCCCTAAAGCTGGGTCAGGTCTAGAGAAAGACAATTGATCGATGGTCACTATCCGGCCCTCATATGGAAACAATAAGACCTGGAAAACTGTAGCAACCACAGCTTGCATAGCATAAGTCCAACTCCATCCTAACAAGAGATTATAGTCAAGGGGAGCATCGACTACCTCTACTTCGACACACACAGTCTTCCCTTCTAACTGCACGAGGAAAGAAGGAATGATGCCATGTGGTCGGAATGAACGACCGTCGAAAGCAGTGAGGAGAGTAGGTGATGGAGACAAGACGGGCTGGCCAATGGCCTTCCAACATGCCAATGACATGATGCATGTCGAGGCACCCTCGTCGACCATCGTGCGGAAGATATTCCATGTAAAAGTTTTCATGGGATAATCCACTACTATCTGAAATGCTACGTGGTAAGGCAAACGAGGTTTTAAGTCAATTGTATATTACATGATGGTACCCGGATTACAAGTCTCAGTAGAGCCCAAAGCGGTTAACAAGGCTTTCCTCTGAGCAGGGCAGCTTTGGAGGACCTCCAAAGTAGACATCGCACAAGGGGTTTGTGATAAATCCTCCACCACAGAGTAGTTCTGGGTGGCCCTTGCATTTGGGCTATGAGAAGCTTTTTTAAATGCACCCTTTGGAATGCGTGTCATTGTTTCTCCCAATGTCTTCTCAATCTGTAGAGGAAGAGATGGGAGATCATCTTCTTTACCCTTCTCAGAAGCATGTGGTTTACTATAATCGTGCGCTCTAGTTGATATGAAAGCATCACCCCTAACCATATATACGTTCGCAGATGAGGGATGGTTCGGAGGTGGGCAGGTTTCTTGGCTGCCCCCTTCCGTGCTTGTAGAGGCTTGAGTTAGATTTTCCCATGCTGAAAGGGATTAGTCAACACTGCTTGTTGTTGCTATGTGACAAACTTTTGGGCCTCTACAAGTCGAGGACATAGATGGATCGGGTGGTCTTCCACACACAAGTTGCATGGATACCTCGCCTTCCGTTTTTCAATGTTGTCCCCGCCAGCATTATCATTGGGTTTTTTATTCCCCTTACCCTTTTTTCGTTGTTTTTTCTTCTCTTCAAGCTGCTGGGTGGCCTTTGGGTTAGTTGACTACACTGTGTGTACTTTCGACATTTGGGTAGGGGGAGCAGCCAAAGCAGTGGTTTGGCTGGCCACTATGTGTTGTATGGATAACTGTTGCAACTGTTTCATCAATTTCTCATTGGGCTTGGTTTGTGCTGAATGGACAATACCATCGGCATGCGGTCCAACTCTCTGTCTAGTTTTATCTAGTATTGAACGTGGGGCATCTGGCAAGATGTATAATAAACCGGACTGAGAATAGATGAGCTCAAACTGTTGATCCCTCATGATGGTGTCTTCTTCAGAGAAAACTCTGGATGTCGCGACGTCTTTGGATAACTACGGGACCAAAGACTTAAGGAACCACTCAAGCAGGGATGTTGGTGGGACTGGTACTTTGATTAAACTCTTCCGATGTCTCCATTCTCGAATGTGATCAGAGATATGGTCCATTGTTGTCTGCTCGAAATTCGCGAGCAGCTCTGTGCCAGTATCATATCTCACAGGTAACTAGAAATGGTTAACTAAATCCATCGCCGGTTCGCGAAAAGAAGAGTATCTTGAGCGATCGAGCTCGATGTACCATTTTGCGACACTCCCAATGAGAGTACATTGAAACAATTGCAACTGAACGAAGTCATCTTTCAATGAGTTAGATGAGCACCAAAGATGAAAGGTAGTCACATGATCGCCTGGATCTTCGTTAGGCTTGGATTCAAACTTTGGAATGTCCAAAGGCAACTTCGTTGGCATAGGAGGCCAACGCGGATCGTGACAGATAGGGTCATTCAAAAATCGTGTCAAATTTGGCAAGTGTAAAGTCGCGAGGAAAGGTAGTTTAGGTTGTGGTTGATAACCTGGGAAAAAGGGACCTGGGGTTTGACTGGCACCAGGTTGCCAGGAAAATTTTGGCTGCTGGCCCAGATTCTGGTAGAAACCATGGCCCTGGCCGGTGTAAGGATTTTGTACATTTGGAGACATCATCGGCTGATTTCCCAAATAAGACATAGGTTGTTATGCATACATTATATTTGAAGGACTTTGGTAAGGATTACCCCATGCTGGTCCCGTGGGGATAGGCATGGTAGTTTGTCCAGGGTTCCATTGATTGTGGAAAGAATTACCCTAGATTGGCATTCCGGATGAGGGAATGGATCCTTGTCCTGAATTCTAAGGTCCTACTAGGTTTGCCCCCTGTGTAGGAATAGTACCCTGCACAAGAGTTGATTGTCCAAAAATGGGGTTTCCCCCAGTTGGGAAAGCGGCTGATGAGAAGGTGTTGTTACCAAACGTTTTGTTCCACGAAAATGGTGTCAAACCTACCGGCATACTATGCAAATGTGGTCCTTGACTCCCCGCTCTAAATAAACTATTGGGTGTAGGTTGCCTGGAGGATTGCTGATGCGAGCCACCAAGTGAAGGGGATGAAGGAGGGATATGACCTCCTCCGTAAGGAAAAGTGTTAAAAGGGACAGGAGTGCCCCCCAAGTGACCTTGCAGAGGAGCGCTAGAGCTCCCTGCCCCCAAACTCAAAGTCTATAAAGTGGAGTGGGAAAGTGCAGGACTTGTACCCGAACTAGGCATCCCGTATGAGAACGGAGGGCCTATCGCACTAAGTGTGAAGGGGGTTTTGGCCGCTGCCAAAGATGGGTTTGTTCCACTGTGCGAAGTAGCTGCGATCGATACCATGGTGGCTCAGACCGATGACGATGGGTTCGAAGATGACAGCTCTCCTATGGTGACAACCGTGGTGGGAATTGAAGAATTCCCAGAAGGGGTAATAGGATTTGTTTCCATTGTTGTATGCAACACCTCCAGGGTTTGTTCAGGAACAATGGTTTGTAACCCAGTCGCTTCAAAAGACCCTTGTTGGTCTAGCTTTCACCTTAATGGTGGTGGGGGTGGCTCCAGTGTAACCGATGGCAGGCCAAGAAGCCTTCATGACCGGCGGAGCTCGGAATCCTCCACTGTGTGAGAAGATACAAGACACTCTAAGGTAGTCTAAATGTTCAAAAGTAACACACACTAAGAAAAGTCCCTAGACGATAAGACACACAAACACTAAATTAATTGGAAGAACAGTTACAACAACCATCACTAGAGAAACTTACCGGTGTAAGTGCAACTAGAACACGGAAGCACCCTCTGGGTATACTCTGCAAAGAATGGACAGATGTCTGTCCTAGGTACCGCGGTATACCCCCGTAATCACCTGTGTATGTCCCTAAAAAGATTGGCAACTAGGTTTCCAACGCGCAAACAGTCACCAGGCGGGTATAGTTGAAAGTTGGGTAGACCACAATGAGCAGGGTATCAAGCCCAAAACCTATCAAGGGTATCGAGAGAAAATGTTCTGGAAGACGATTGAGAACCTCGAATGGATTTGAGACCCACGAAGCCCCGTGGAAAATGCAAATGACGGAATCCCAAAACAAGCCCTCTATATGTGTTCTCCACTACGATTGGTCCAGCTTTGGAGGGGTTATCTCCGCTACCTTTCCGCACGTGACCTCGTGTTTATCCCCTGTGTTAGAGGGGGGTCCCGGATAACTTCCATGATACTGGACTTAGACACTCCCTATCTCAAACTCCAATGTTTGATTTAAAATGGCCTTGAAGAGTTTCCTCTCCAACCTAATCCAAGGCCCTAGTCTTGAACTAGTTTGTGAATCCTATAAACATAAAAGTCTAGTAGATTTTAAATTTAGCGTTGATTTTGATGGCTTTGTCTTACGTCAAGGGGTATGAGGGTGAAACTGCTGATGTGAAAAAGACAAAAGCAAAAACTGAATGAAAAAGATAGAAACAAAACTTTTACTGAATGCAAAATTTCACAACTCTTCAAAAAGAAATATGTATTTTATTTTTTTTATTTTTTTCTAAGATTTTAGACAGCAAACTCAAAGGAAATTTCGCTTGACTAAAAGCTACTTATGCTCTAAGAAAACTGCAAAAACTTATGAAATAAAGACTTTTCCCTAGCTAAAGATGTAGAAACACACTCTTCAACAAAATAAGAAAATGAAAAGAGATTTTTTTTTTTTTAAATGCAAGTAAAGCAAGAAAGGGAAAATACCGACAAGCAAAAAACCAAGAAAAACAATTCTGGCCTAAATCGTAGATCGCAAAGAATCAGGTCAAAAATCACACACAAGCAATTTTGAAAACAATGACTCTCACACTTGTCTAAAAACCTTAAATTTTTTTATTTTTTATTTTTATGACAACTTTTTAACTGAGACAAAGAAGGCTAAGGGAAAGATTAATCCTAAGCTACTGATTGCTCACATAGAGATTCAAATACCTGAAAGGAGTAATTCCTATCAAGGGAAAGGATGACTGCCTTACCCTTAACAAAAAGTACCCTGTACAGGCACACTACTGTTACTTAAAAAACACGTGTGTGAACGCGGGCTGAATAGAGACAGAGGGCGTGTACACATGGGCTGACCTTGTACAGCCCGTGTGTATACCTAAATTCTGAGAAAAAATGAAAACAGATAGACCAAACTAGGAAGAGACCATTGATATTGATAACCAGGATCCCTTAAAGGCTTGGACACTCTTTGTAACAGAAAAACAAATAATGCAAGGAAAAATAATAAGGCAAAAACAATATGAGTTAGACTTGCTAGCAAACAAGACTTCAGACAGAATTCCAGAAAACCCCCTGAGAATGTGTGATTCTGACAGGGAAGAGGGTGACTTCCTCTGAGGTTCTCTGAACTCTACATGCTACTGCTATATCTACAACGAGCATTCACACGTGAGCTGTAAGAGGGTAGCATGCGGGTACACGCGTGTAGACCTTGTGCAGGCCGCGTGTACCTCTGTGGGTCCCGAAAAACACAGTCAAGCAAAAGTTAGGGAAAGCTGGTATGGAAAACTAGACTCCCTGCTAGCTCAGACCTTACAGAAACGAAAAGAAAAGACAGGCAAGAAAAACTAGTCTTTAAACTACCCAAAAACTAAATAAAATTCCAGGAACCCTAGAGAGTCTTCCCCAGTACAGTCACCAATTCTGTTGTTGGGAAAATCTCCCTACGGACTAGCAAATAGAGTTCAGACTTTGCATGCAGATAATGACCGAATAGAAACTACTTTCTACCTTCATCCCTTTATTTAAATCCCCTTTTCTTAGTAAATGCATGAAAAGATCAACCTACCTCGTATCCGACGTTTGATGTCGATCCTCCATTGTGCTTGATTACTTGTTCACAATACTCCTTCCAAAGCTAACCTGCATCCAAGACAAGCAACAACTATGCATGCATGCTACTTCTATACTAACGGGTTAGAAATCCAAACATAAACTAATCAAACCATAAAAAGTTCATGAATTTGGACGGGAAAAGCATTTTCTTTATTACTTTGAATGAGTCAACTTACATAAGCTAAGATTGGCCACCGCTCCTTGAACCTGATCCTGGGCTCCTCTTCTTCTGTCCTCCAACTGCTTTGCTTAGAATCTTCTTAGGCATAAGGAAAGGCTAAAGAGTTGGGACAATGGGAATACGTAAATGGGTAGAGTTTCTTTGCTATATTTTTCTTCTTCCAAATGGTACCCCTACCCCTTCTTTTATAGGCTAGAAGAAGCTAGGTATTTGGATGAACCCTTGGCCATGCATGGCCGAGAGTTTTAGTTAACTCACCCATATCTTTTTGTTCCGTCGGAAACTTTCCTTTTTTCATGCTTTTGTCGGTCCACGCGGGTTGTTTTGGGTCAGCCAGCGTGTACATGCGTGCAGTAATCAGTTAGGGTGCGTGGGCCTTTATTCAAGAGGATTTTCAAAGATTTGTTCAGTAGTGTTTTGGAAAATAAGGGATATGAGTTGGCCTGATGCCAGGTAAGCATGTGAGGTGCAATTTAGGGTTATAATAGTTATACACTTCCGAGGCTATCTGGAGAACTACACATCTTTTAGGTGGATACTAGTGGCCTCCTACCTAATCCAACTGGCTTCTTTTGTATGTTTTCATGTCAGCACATCTTGTTGTACTTCCAGGGCCATTTTGGGGCCCTAAACTTTGTTATTTTGGCTCGCCACATTCAAAATATACACATAGTTAGAGTTTGATGGTGTAATGCATAGTTCATGAAAAGACCTTTCCAACGGGCTATCACGCGTCTAAAACTGAGATCGTATGCAAAAGTTGTGGCCCTGAGAAGTTAATGTACTAACTTACCCAAACAGGGCCTACATGAATTTTGGCATTTCATCTCCTAGGGTTAGGTTTTTGGATGCGTAGGGTTTTGGAATTCCTGTTTAACATAACAAGGCCTTCAGAACCTCATTGTAATCATCTTCTTGCAAATGAGCATAGCCGTCACATCTCTTCTCAGAGATAAATATGCCACCATTCTAGTGAGTCTAACACTCTGTATTTTTATAGTCTCTTTACAATTCTTTCATTAATAGAAATCAAGCACTGTTGTATTTCTCTTCTTTCATTTTGTTCCAAACATAATCCAGATCAATCGACCACCATTAACGCTTTATAAGAGTAGCTACAATCCAAAGGTTACAAAACATAGATGTCAAGTGAAATACATAATAACTCCTATCCCAAACAAGCTAGAGACTAACACACGGAGGCAGAAACAAAATCATAGTGATTTCCCATAGCCACCAATAGTGTGCATTCAATTTTCACTCCCCACCATATGGACTTTGAAACACAACGACAAGAGAAGCAATCAAAGGTGGAATGAGCCAAACAACAATATTCTCCAACAACTCTCCACATGCACCAAAGGAAAACATAAGAACCCATTTTGAAAACAAACTAGAGATAGACCACCATGAACAAGAATCACTAAATTCCCACAACCACCAACATTCACTATCAACAAACATAAATATATGAAAAAACACAAAATAACCTCTTTCCTAGACAAATCACATCCAAAACACAACAAACCAAAAGGAAAATTGCATCAAATTCTTACAACCACCAACATCGAGTGTTGATATCCCATCATATACACTTCCTAACAAAATGACATGAGTAACAATCAAAAGCTGGTAGTAGCTGCAACCAAAAGCTAGAAACAACAGCAAAACAATACTTTCCCATAAATGTCGTCATACACCAAATGAAAACACAATAACACCTTCAATAGATAAGCAATGCAAAATCAACATGAAGGAAAAGCATTAAATTCCCACTATGACCGTCATTCACTGCAAAGAATTGTCAAGATACATGAAAGCGAGTTGGTGCCCTTGCAAAATCCAACCATTTTTATAATTATCTTTGTGATGTTCCACCACTACCAAATAGACATATAATCACATTGGCCACTATAAACCAATCAACATGCACTTAAATCACATTTTTCATTTAAAAAAAATGATTTATAAATACCCAAAAATACACACTCCCATACTAATACTAACTTTGTAGAAACTATAGCTCCATTTCCCAATGTAAATTTCCATATGCACTAAATGAGGCTATTTAGTGATGACTAAAATACATTATCAAGGAAGCGATTAATAATAATTATATTATACTCCACAATGATTATTTATATATATGCATAGTCTAAACGTTCGAGTTTTTGGAGATTTTACAAGCATATTTTCCGATCAATTTTTATTGAATTGTAACAAAAACTTGTTGAAACTCGAGATTTGATTGATTGAGTCTGTATAATTCAAGTGCCTTGAGAGTTTTTCATGATGTTGAATCCATTTATGCATTCAAAACTGCAATTTAAATAACAAAAAAAATGTGATTTCACCAACATCTGTTTCACTGGATTCCRGTGAAAAAGTTCAAAAAATTGAATGTTTGAATGACATATAAGATGGGTTAAAAATTCTTTGGAGACATTCTCTTCGTCGATTGAAAAAAACAATAGAAAATATTAAGTGATCTATGTTTGATGATAAGATATAGGTTATGACCCATCGTCATAATAATGTAAAAGTCCAAAGAAAAATAAGAATGTTGAATAATATGGAATAAATATGGAAATGACTATCCTTTTAAAGCATCATTATTTGGTGGGTTGGAATTTTTTTTAGGGAAACCAATTTCTGCGACTTTCAAGGAAATGTGAATAACATTGACAATGACATGGTAGTGGCCACACTCTTTAGTTAAAGGGATAAATTAATAATATTCTTATCTTGTTAGAATTATTACATACGAGGAACGTGTATTGATCAGAAACACTAAAATTAGATTTCTAAATGAATTTGCTAAATCACCCAAATTATCGAAAAATATAGCCAATAACATAATTCGGTGAAAAACTACATGAAATAGTATTTTTAATTGAACTTTAATATGTTTTATTATATTACCTCTGTATATAGCATTAACATTAGTTCAACTTTGACTATATATTAATCTATTGTTTTTTTTTAAGAAATATAATTTTTTATTTTTTGATATATAAAATAATTTAATATCTTATTAGTGAATAAGTTTGAAGGGTTATTTGAACCTTAGGTTTCAAATTAATTAATTGATTGGACACTTCAAATTAATTACAAAGAACGAAATTTCCAACCTTCCCACATTGCAAAGTTTCAAATTAATTGCAACAATGGGTGTTCGACATCTCTTTAAAATATCGCTAACTGAATGGTGAGAGGAGAGCGACGATCGACTACTTATTCAATCAAAACAAAATAATGGCAACTTGTTTTATGATAAGCCAGTGTATAATCATTCAAAGGGATTACTTATTTCAAAGATATTTTTAACTTTGTTGATGTTTATTGAAAAAACAAAGGTTTAAAATATTTATCTATATAATCGTATAGAGGAAAAAAAAATAACCATACATTATCGCTATTATGCTTTTAAGGCTATGAAAATTTATGGCATTTTATCAATTTTAGAGCTATGGAAATTTATTGTTATGAAGAGGGGATATATAATTCTTGATATGAATTTCCGACACCCCCACAAAATGGTGCAAATATCATTAAAGGCATTTATTTTTTTAAGTAAGATGGTTTATTTTTGGATTTCTTGATAAATGAGAAAGGTATGCATTTATATTTAATTGTCTTAATTATACAAATTTTTTGAATCAAAAGATAAGATCATAGGCTAAACATTTTATGAAATGGAGGTTTTATGGCGATATTTTTCGGGAACATCTGCTCGAAATCTGATAGAAAATTGTTAGATCCATAGATTCGAGTGATTATTTATGTATAATTTGAGTGCTCCATAGCTTTTTCAGCATGTTGAATCCATTTTTGCATTCAAAACTAGATTTTAAATAACAAAAAATAGTGATTTTGTGTAGATTTATGTCGTCGGATTCTGACGAAAAAACCATTTTGTAGAATAGCTAGACAACGTCATAGATAAGTAGATAAATCATTTTTAATTATATGGGGTTAATTAGTTAAAAGGGTTGTGAATAAAAGAGTGTAAGTGAGATTATGAGTAGTCATTTTTTTGGCGTGTAGAGGAGTTTTGTTTCGTATATACTCTATCTATATAGAGAGATTTGAAGGAAGGTTTTTTGTTTTTTCTTGACTATATGAATATTGATTTTGACTTGAATCAAGATAACTAAATCTAGTATAGTCTAGTAGTTTAATATATATTTTGACCAATGAGAATGCTTCAACATCTATTTCTATATCAAATTGAAAAGATATTGACTAGAAGAAACCTTCGATTCAATTGACATAAGCTTCATATGTTGGATTCTTTAGTTTGGAAAAAATAATAAGATCTTTAAAACTATGTCAACTCAAATATCCAATTGACATAAGATTCATATGTTGGATTCTTTAGTTTGAAATAAATAATAAGATCTTTAAAGTTATGTCAACTCAAATATCCAATTTTAGCTAAGGAGAAATTAAAAAAAAAAATCCTTAATCATTTTTAAAAGTCTAATCTGTTTTAAATCAATTGAATTCACTTATTTGACACTTAAACATAATTTAATTTTCTTATTTCCTGATGGCCCTTGTGTAAAATCAACTTTGATGGTGTTTCACATGTATTGGAAATTTAAGAGAATTAATAATATACAATTTAAAAAAAATGCTCCTAATCTATAAAAAAAACAAAAAACATAAACATAGATACTGATCGTATGGTAGAAGTTCTTGCTAGAGAGGGAATCAAGCTAGTACATAAAGGAATAAGACATTTCACGGTAAGACAAGACTATAAGATTATTGTTAATCTCCTTAAACTTGATATAGACAAAGAAAAATTGAAAACTAAAGATATCTACAACTTTGGAGTTAATTAAAATGTTTCTCCCAACCTTTCAAAAGATCTTGTTTATCGATGTGAGATGTTCCATTTTGCAAATATTGAGGACAAAACCAAGATTACTTTCTCCCTCATTTTTAAGAGAATAGTTGTCTTCGTGACTAGTGCAAGGAAAATGAAAGATCTTATCCATTATAGTTGACATTAATCATGGATAAACACATGAAGAAAATCTATGTTGTTAACTCCTATTACTATTTTTGTCTCTACTTCATTTTTTTATCTACTCACATTTTTCTATCATATAATAATAATAATGTACATTAATATTTACAATATATCAAATGATGGGTATGCTTGTTTTATTTTGAATGTTGTGCTAACTCGAAAATGATCTAGAAAAGTATCTATAAGAAGATGCACATGGGCATGGCATTGATGACCTCAATACATTGATGGTTGATTCCCACATAGACATTAGACACTCCAAAATGAAGCCCCAACTGCCCTAAAATTTTCCGTAGACCCACCAATCTAGGTTTAGAGACCCTGAAAGGTTTTTACATAAAAAAAAATTGTGGATAGATAACAAATTTGAGCCTTCTAGTGCAAAGAAAAACTACTTGTTTTGTCATCAAATGAGATGTCATCCCGGGAAAAAAAGATGTTAAAAAATGTTGTCATATGGAAACCTTAACTTCGTGTTGATGTTGAATATGTGAGAACTACTTATATAGAGACATGTATGTCCCTACAACTCATGACTTCTTACAAAATTTTGAAGGAATTTAGGGTTGACAAGTTTTTTGAGCTCATTCTTCACATTACCTATCATTAGAAAATTCCCAATCTCTAGCATGCCCCTTGAATTACTGATAAGGTACCAAGAAACTAGTACACCCCTCATATTATTGGAGCTATATTGTCCCTATATTCCTACCTATTAGTTGTAGATTCTTCCTTTCACTTATAACTAGGCTTCAACCAATGCCAATTTTAGTAGGGTGTTGAAGATTGGAGGATACAAGGAACACATTTCATAAGATAGTTACAAGTCTTGGAAGGTTGTTTTCCAACTATTTAATGAAGTTTCATTAATTGAATCTTGATTTCAAATTAAGAGACAAGTGCACATTTATTTGTAAAAACCCTACATGAGATATTATCACTTTACATGTAGAGAAATTGAATTTTCTCCCTAATGTTAAATCTAAAATACAAGGTAGTGAATGGATCTTGAAATTCCATCAAAGGTTGATCTTATAAAGTCATCATTTGGAAGATGCATGCACCTTGACTTATTATATCATTTAGAGAGATTCCACCCTATTCTTGGTACTATGTATTCATTCAACAGTTCCATGCAAAGATGCAACCTCTTCCTCAAGCCCACATTTCTTAAAGAAGAAATACAAAATAACTCCTCATCTTTGTTGGCTCATAGGATTTCTCAATATAGATATTGGAAGTTATCACATAATTGAAGGAGGGTTCATCAGTGGCTAATAATATAATCAAGAGATAATCATACCCACCTGATACTGTGCTTTAATTGTATATTTAATAGACTAGTACCAACTTATAAGCCTCTTTCCATTTGGATTAGTACACGCTAGGTCAAATCCATTAAGTTTGACCTTTGCTCCATAAGTTTCCTCATTTTCATATATTTAAAAATGAATGGATGCATAATGGTCATGGTAACAAGACCAATGGTTCTACAAAAACACTAGTATTTTCCTCAAACACTATTTCTTAGAGTTCAACCCAAATAGAATGCTTCTCTCTACAACCATAGTTTGGGTGAGGGTACCAAATCTACTTATCTACTTGTGGTGAATGGAAAATCTAGAGATACTTAGAAATCTTATGGGTAAAATTGTGAAAATCGATTCTAGGTAGCTTGCAGAAAAGGGTAATCATCTCCTCCACTAAAATATGTGTTAAGTTTAATATGAATAAAGGACTGTTGGATGATATTATCATTTTACATTGTGAACATAAGGGACAAGGTACAATAGTTGTATATCTCTCCTACACATGTCTCTTTTAATGTACTTTTCCAATCTTATGGCTTTACTTTACTTTAATAATAATCAAGGAAATGCTATTAGAGATATCAGGTTGGGCGAGTTTCCGGTTGCACACTGATTTAGCACAAAGTGGAAGAACGTATTATACATCATAATGTGGTTTACCAGTTCTTCAACTCAAAGGAAAGAATGAACGGATCTCAATTATTTTCCTCTCCTACATTCTTTGCACAATCCAGTCAGAAGCCGCTCATTTGTATGTTCTTTGCACAATCCTGAGCTAATTCCCAGCTTAGTGCTATATATATTTATATTTGTAAATGCAGACAGAATGAGTATTAAACAATTCGAAAACAAGAAGTGCTGCTAAATTCCTGTTGATCTCGACCTTCAACGACAAGAGTTGTCCAGTGGAGTAGATCAGTACTGGTGCAGTAGATTGTTATGGCACAAAAGGAAGTGGAAGTGGAAGAAATCCTAGTGACTAGGAAGGAGTGTTTTGAACAAGTTAATAAGTGAAAGTGAAAGTGGAAGAAATCCTAGTGACTAGGAAGGAGTGTCTTGAACAAGTGGTAGTAGAAACAACCAAAAGGTGGTAGTAGCAACAACCAAAAGCTATAAACAACCACAAAACAATACTTACCCATAACTGTTCAAGAGATATATGAAAGTGAGTTGGTGCCCATGCAAAATCCAACCATTTTTATAATTTTCTATGTGATGTTCCACCACTACCAAGAACCCATATAATCACACTGGCCACTATAAACCAATCAACATGCACTTAAATCACATTTTTCATTTTAAAAAGATGATTTTTAAATACCCAAAAATACAAACTCCCATACTGATTATACTAACTTTCAAGAAACTATAGCTCCATTTCCGAATGTAAATGTTCATATGCATTAAATGAGGCCATTTAGTGATGACTAAAAGACATTATCACATAAGCTATTAATAATAATTATATTATACTCTACAATGATTATATATATATATATATATATATATATATATAATCTAAAGATATTTTGGAGCATTTATGAGCATATTTTATGATCAATTTTTATTGAAATCAGACAAAAACTTGTTGGAATTCCAAATTTGATTGATTGAGTATATATAATTCAAGTGTCTTGAGAGTTTTTTAGGGTGTTGAATTCATTTATGCATTCAAAAATGCAATTTAAACAACAAAAAATGTGATTTCACCAATATTTGTTTCAAATTCCAATGAAAAAGTTGAATGTTTATATATATATATATATATATATAAGATGGCTTAAAATTTGTTTGGTGACATTTTCTTCATCCATTAAGTGACATATGTTTGATGATAAGATATAGGTTATGACCCATCGTCATAATAATGTAAAAGTCCAAAGAAAAATAAGAATGCAGAATCATATGGAATAAATATAAAAACGACTATCTTTTTAAAAGACATCATTATTTGGTGGGTTGAAATTTGTTTTTAGGAAAATCAATTTCAACTACTTTCAAGGAAATGTGAATAGCATTGACAATGACATGGTAGTGGCCACACTCTTTAGTTAAAAAAATACATTAATAATATTCTTATAATTCTATAGGAATTTGCTTAATCACCCAAATTATCCAAATATATAGCCAATAACTAACATAATTCCGCAAAAAAACTACATGAAATAGTATTTTTTAATTGAATTTTGATATGTTTTGGTATATTATAAGGAACATCCACATTAATTCAACTTTTGACTATATATTAATCTATTGACTTAAATTTTTTAATAAAATTTAATGTTAAATCTAATAAATATTATTTTTATTTTTATTTTTTGATATATAAAATAATTTAATGTTTCAATAAAATATTTTAGTGGTGAATAAGTTTGAAGTATTATTTGAAACTTAGGTTTCTTAATTGATTAGAGACTTCAAATTAATTGCAACAATGGGTGTTCGACATCTCTTTAAAATATCTATATAATCGTATTGAAAAATATATATATAATTTGTTGATATTTCATTGAAACAACAAAGGTTTAAATTATTTATCCATATTATTGCATAGAGAAAAAAAAAAAACCATACATTATTGCTATTATTGCTTTTAAAGCTATGAAAATTTATGATATCCTATCGATTTTAGAGCTATGACAATTTATTGTTATGAAGCGGGGATATATAATTGTTTTATTGCTATGGAGAGGGATATATAATTGGAGAGGGATATATAATTGTTGACATGAATTTCAGAGACCCACAAAATGGTACAAATATCATTAAAGGCATTTATTGCCTTAAGAAGTATGATGGTTTCTCTTTGGATTGCTTGGTAAATGAGAAAGGTATGCATTTATAATTACTTGTGTTAATTATACAAACTCTTTGAACCTTCAAAATATATGTATGAATAGATAAGTAGATAAATCATTTTTAATTATATGTGGTTAATTAATTAAAAAGGTTGTGAGTAAAAAAGAGTAAGTGAGATTATATATGTATGAATAGATAAGTAGATAAATCATTTTTAATTATATGTGGTTAATTAATTAAAAAGGTTGTGAGTAAAAAAGAGTAAGTGAGATTATGAGTAGTCATTTTTTTTTGGTGTGTAAAGGATTTTTGTTTTTTATATACTCTATAGATACAGAGGAATTTAAAAGAAGGTTTTTGTTCTTTCTTGCATATATGAATATTGATTTTGACTTGAATTAAGATAACTAAATCTAGTATAGTGTTAGTATTTTAATATGTATTTTGACCAATGAAAATGCTTCAACATCTATTTCTATATCAAATTGATAAAATATTGACTAGAAGAAACCTTTTATTCCAATTATGTCTTGACATAAGCTTCATATGTTGGATTCTTTAGTTTGAAACAAATAATAAGATCTTTAAAGTTATGTCAATTCAAATATCCGATTTTAGCTAAGGAGAAATTAAAAAAAACCTTAATCATTTTTAAAAGTCTAACCTTCTTTAAATCAATTGAATTCACTTACTTCACACTCAAACATAATTTAATTTTCTTATTTCGTGAAGGCCCTTGTGTAAAATCAACTTTGATGGTGATTCACCGGTAATGGAAATTCAAGAGAATTAATAATATACAATTTAAAAAAAATGCTCCTAATCTATTAAGAAAAAAAACATAAACATAGATACTAATCATATGGTAGAAGTTTTTGCTAGAGAGGGAATCAAGCTAGTACATAAAGGAATAAGACATTTCACGGTAAAACAAGACTATAAGATTATTGTTAATCTCCTTAAACTTGATATAGACAAAGAAAATTTGAAAACTAAAGATATACAACTTTGGAGTTAATTAAAATGTTTCTCCCAAAGTTTCAAAAGATATTGTTTATCGATGTGAGATGTTCCATTTTGCAAATATTGAGGACAAAACCAAGATTACTTTCTCTCTCATTTTTAAGAGAAGAGTTGTCTTCAAGGAAAATGAAAGATCTTCTTCATTATAATTGACATTAATCATGGATAAACACATGAAGAAAATCTATGTTGTTAACTCCTATTACTATTTTTGTCTCTACATTTTTTTATCTACTCACATTTTTCTATCATATAATAATAATAATGTACATTAATATTTGCAATATATCAAATGATGGGTATGATTGTTTTATTTTGAATGTTGTGCTAACTGGAAAATGATCTAGAAAAGTATCTATAAGAAGATGCACATTGGCATGGCATTGATGACCTCAATACATTGATGGTTGATTCCCACACAGACATTAGACACTCCAAAATGAAGCCCCAACTGCCCTAAAAATTTTTGTAAACCCACCAATCTAGGTTTAGAGACCCTGAAAGGTTTTTACATAAAAACATTTGGTGGATAGATAACAAATTTGAGCCTTAATTTAGGGTTGACAATTTTTTTGATCTCATCCTTCACATTACCTATCATTAGAAAATTCCCAAACTCAAGCATGCCCCTTGAATTACTAATAAGGTACCATGGAACTAGTACACCCCTCATATTCTTGGGGCTATCTTGTCCATATATTCCTACCTATTAGTTGTAAATTCTTCCTTTCACTTATAACTAGGCTTCAACTAATACCAATTTTAGTAGGGTGTTGAAGATTGGAGGATAAAGGAACACATTTCATAAGATAGTTACAAGTCTTGGAAGGTTGTTTTCCAACTATTTAATGAAGTTTCATTAATTGAATTTTGATTTCAAATCGAGAGACAAATGTACATTTATTTGTAAAAACCCTACATGAGATATTATCACTTTACATGTAGAGAAATTGAATTTTCTCCCTGATGTTAAATCTAAAATACAAGGTAATGGATGGATCTTGGAATTCCATCAAAGGTTGATCTTCTAAAGTCATCATTTGAAAGATGCATGCACCTTAACTTATTATAGCATTTAGAGGGATTCCACCTTATTCTTGGTACTATGTATTTGTTCAATAGTTCCATGCAGAGGTGCAACCCCTTCCTCAAGCCCACATTTTTTAAACAAGAAATACAAAATAACTCCTCAACTTTCTTTGTTGGCTCATAGGATTTCTCAATATAGATATTGGAAGTTATCACATAATTGAAGGTGGGTTCTTCAGTGACTAATAATATAATCAAGAGTGCGCTTTGATTGTATATTTAATAGACTAGGAATAACTTTTAAGCCTTTTCCATTTAAATTAGTACACACTAAGTTTGCTCCATAAGTTTTCTCATTTTCATTTATTAAAAAATTAATGAATGCATAATGATCATGGTAACAAGACCAATGATTCAATGATTCTACGACAACACTAGTATTTTCCTCAAACACTATTTCCTAGAGTTCAACCCAAATAGAATGTTTCTCTCTACAACCATAGTTTGGGTGAGAGTACCAAATCTACTTATCTACTTGTGGTGAATGGAAAATCTAGAGGTACCTAGAAATCTTATGGTAAAATTATAAAAATCGATTCTAGGGTAATCATCTCCTCCACTAGAATATGTGTTAAGGTTAATATGAATAAAGGACTGTTGGATGATATTATCATTTTACATTGTGAACATAAAGGACAAGGTACAATAGTTGTATGGCTCTCCCACACATGTCTCGTTTAATGTACATTTCCAATTTTATGGCTTTACTTTACTTTAATAAGAATAAAGGAAATGCAATTATAGATATCGGGTCGGGCGAGTTTCCCGTTGCACACTGATTTAACACAAAGTGGAAGAACGTATTATACATCATAATGTGCTTTACCAGTTCTTCAACTGGAAGCAAAGAATGAACGGGTTTCAATTATTTTCTTCTCGTCGTATGTTCTTTGCACAATCCAGTCGGAACCCGTTCATTCGTATGTTCTTTTCACAATCCAGTCAGTTCCGAGCTAATTCCCAGCTTAGTGCTATATATATTTATATCTGTAAATGCAGGCAGAATGAGTATTAAACAATCCGAAAACAAGAAGTGCTGCTGAATTCCGGTTGATCTCGACCTTCAACGAACAGAAGCTGTCCAGTGGAGTAGATCAGTACCGGTGCAGTAGCTTGTGATGGCACAAAAGGAAGTGGAAGTGGAAGAGGAAGAAACACTAGTGACTAGGAAGGAGTGTCTTGAGCAAGTTAATAAGACAGCTCTGAATAAAAAGAAAACTCTAGTATCCACACTGATGTCGGATGCGGAAGAGATTACGGAGGAGTGGGCAGGACAAGTTACAAAGATGCTTGATCTTGATAACAATTCTCAGCCAAACGAGGCTACGCTTCCGCGCGTGGCGACAGCTCTCATGAATGTAAATCCCGAGGCGTACATTCCGCGGTTTATCTCCCTGGGGCCTTACCACCATTGGAAGCTCAAGAAAGACATTGCTTCTTCTGCGAGAGGTACTTATCAGGGTCGTAGTCTCAAGATCTCACCCGCGGAGGAGTACAAAGTCAAGTCCGCGGTGAGAGTCGCGCAGACACTGCGTAAACATGACGAGAGTTTCAATTCCATAGTTAAAACGATCGAAGGCATGCGGTTGGATATTGAGCGGTTCTATGACTGGAAAATAGAAGACGGCCAGAGCTGTATGAACTTCGCTCTCATGATGGCGGTGGATTCATCCTTTCTGTTTTGTTTCTTATTCGGCCTCATTGGAGATCAGGCACAGCGCACGACAGCTCCTTCTGGCCCTGGTCAGGCACAACCCGCGGGTGCTCCTTCACACGATGACATGAGCAATTTAAGTGCGCTTCAAGTGTGTGTAAAGTGCGATATTCTGAAACTGGAGAATCAGATCCCGCTGTTTGTCCTCAAGCCTGTTTTTGAGAAATATGTTTTTGAGATTGGGAAAGATGTTTTACCTGATGAACACCAACGAGACTTCTCTTACCTGTTGAAGAAGACGTACACGGTGTTGTCTCCTTTCTATGCAGCCGAAATAGACAGGTTTGATCCTAACCGAATTAGTAATGATGCAGTAGAAATGAAGCCACATTTGCTGGATTGCATGCAAGCAATCGTTTCGACTTTCCTGCAGATGAAAGCCAATGTGAAGGACAAGCCGGCAGATCAGCCCCCATTTCAAAAGGCGAAACACTTTCTCGCAGACATTGTTCCAACGGTATGTGGTATTTTCATCGCTCATCCAATCAGTAGAGGCCATTCTGATTTTCTGAACGCATACAACGCGGAGCAGTTGGACAAGGCCGGGATTAAGTTCAAATCCTTCTCTGACCCGCGGGAACACATCCGATTCCACAAAGAGTATGAGACCCTCTACCTTCCGCGGATCACTGTATCCAATATCTACACAGAAGTGTTCTTGAGGAACATGCTTGCCTTGGAGTTCAACGACCCCGGACGTCGCAACTCCGTGACACGCTACGTTGGGCTGATGGACTGCCTGATCGACACACCCAAAGACGTTAGCCTGCTCAGGGATTCTGATATTATTCGTCGCCCGAGTCTGACGGACGAATATGTGGCCAAGTTGTTGGACGGTATATGTCAGCCCTTCTTTACAGGTCACCTGGAGCCTCCGGAGGAGCTCAAACTGACACTTCAGGAAGTGCTCATCAAGAAGTATTACAAGAGCAAAATCAAAGGCTGGCTTCGGGAATTCCATGGGGAATATCTGTCGAAACCATGGAAGGTTATATCTCTTTTCATTGGAGTTTGTGTTCTCATCATCACCGTCTTAGAAGGATATTGTACCTTTAATGAATGCACGCACAAATCTGAGAACTCTAAACGCCTAGGGGCAATGTTGTCTAATCCGCCACGACACAGCGAGCCTTCATGGATTGAAAACTTTTTATTTTCTCTCGCCTTCCCTATCACTTAAATAACTTGGAAATAATGGAGTAAGCATCAGTTACAAGTTACAAGTGTCAGTTTTAAGAGTTAGTTCGTAGTTGAGAGTCTAGTTGTCTTTGGTTTGCATGTAACCGACTCAGTAGAGTCTTTTCCTATTTAGGAATGTAACCAGTCTTCATTGAATGATAGAGAAGTGAGCGTAACCTCACCGTTTGTTTGTTTCGCATATTTTATCTTGGTATCAGAGCCACGAAAGTAAGGTGCGGAAATTCATAGAGGTCCGCAGGTCCCTCCTCTAGTAGGGTGCAGCGGCACACTACTCATACTTTCGGCAAAGAGACAACGAGAAAATTTCCGCAATCCAACTGAGATTACAGTGCAGAAATATTTAACGATTTTCGCAACCCAAGTCACTTGTGAGGTGCGGACTCCTCGCAGTCAACTGCAGTGTGAGGTGCGAAAACCCTGGTGTTTACGCATGCGTGGGTTTGAAGGCAAATCGTGAATTTTGAAGGTTTTGTTTGCATTCCGTGGAGTTTATATATTGTGCATGTGTGGGTGCAAGCTGGATTGTTGCATGAGTGGACAGGAGAGAGAGACGCACTTGCAAGATTTGGTGTGGCTGCTAGAATCCACGCCCAGGTCTCCACGGTGGATGCATGCATGATTTAAGCTGAGAACAGAGATAGATTTGGATTAGTGGATCCGAAGGCAGAACGACGGACTTCTCAGCATAGGAGAAAACTCGACGGAAAGTTGCATATCCTTGGTGTTTCACTTGCAGAGAATATCTTGTAGTGATGGCGAATCCACTGGTAGAGACCTACCTCAACAAAGCCAACAAGTTAGATGGCTCAAATTTCATTAACTGGAAATTCAAGATGCAGACGCTCATGGAAGGCTATGGTGTCTAGAACATTGCGAAGGGAACTGAATTGAAACCTGATGCGGCTGCAGGTGCGACAACAGCACAGATCCAAGATTGGGAGAAGCGCGAAAACAAGACAAAGGTATTGTTGCACATGTCAGTGAAAGATAGCATAATTCCACATATTAGAGAAGCTACAACTTCTGTTGCTACATGGACAACACTTAAAGCATTGTATGAAACTAGCAACACAAATCACATTTTGTTTCTGAAAACTAAATTGCTAGGCATTGTTATCCCTAATTTTTAGGGATAACCAGGAGATCATGTCTCGAGGCCCACAGGTCCCAGACATGGAGTACCGAGAGTAGGATTGACCTGAGAATGGCCCTGGAGGGCCCATCCTTTTCTTCTTTCATCAGATTTGTCTTGTTAGCAGCAACAACATCCATCACCATCGACTTGGTCTTGTATTGGAGAAGGCTCTTGCTCCATGAGGCAATTGGTCCAGGTATCATGGTATGTGTCACTTTTGATCATTATAACCTTTGGATATATGCATTTGACTCCTTTTATCTCTGACGACTGCTTGGATCTTACATTAACCCACTTGACCATT
>JASDQU010736673.1:235197-253911 GCA_032191745.1 Picea mariana | reverse complement strand
ATCTTATCTCCTGCTCATTTATCCCATTCCCCTTGTCCGGGCATTGGATTGCCTTGTTTGTAAGGTTGCACCTTATCTTGTGAGAAGAAGGGGCTAAAGGCCCAGAAGGTAAAAGCAACTGGTAAAAAATAAAAGCCTAGAAATGAAACCTCGAGATGCCTCGCCCAGGGATCCCCGAGAAGGAAATAAAAAGCCTCTCAGCAAGAAACAAGAGGGACCCCAAAAAAATAATAAACAAGACCTATCCAAGAGGATAGGGGGTCTCATCACAAGCCAGCCTATTAGGTTCATGGGTACCTAACAGTGTGACATTGCCACTATCTGGTTACCATGCTAGGGAAGTGACCTTTGGTTGCATGGCCAAGGGAAAGGGGGTCTCATCACAAGCCAACCTTCTCATCTATGTGAAAGTACTTGTGGGTAACACTGTCAGCTCTGGTCACCATGCCAAGGCAGTGTCCTCCGGTTAGACCTTGAATAGAAAGAATAAAGGCAAGAACGAGCTTGGAAAAAATTGCATCCATGACAGGTATAGCTCACCTTCTACAAAGGCACCTACAGATAACATTATGCATCTTTGGCTCTCACTCTACCCATTTGTCTGGACATCCCCTAGCCACATCACCTCGTTTACATGGCTTGGATGAAACCTTCTTGAGAACTTCCCTTCTCTTGTGGATACTAGCCCAATAGGATGTCTTGTCCTTTCTTCGATCTTGTATTGTGGATTTTTGTAATGTCTTTGAGCTATTGAATGATGTATCAGGGTTTTTATGCATATGTTTGATAAATATTAATGATGAAATGTGATTGACATTGCTATGATCCCTGTGACTAATGAGCCCATGGAGGGCGTAGTTTTTTATGTGCAGGACCATGCCCGATGAACAGGTACCACTTGGACCGGTACACATGGGGAGATGATTAGCTCGGACCTCCATGGGGCTGAAGAGCCCATCAGATGGTTGTTGAGACCTCGTTAGAGGGGCAGAGACAGGACAGTGTTTGACCAAGGTTTTGCATCGGAGAAGAAGAGGACGTTTCACTAGAGGCACTTTGGCAGAGCCTGACCTAGGGGGAATGACCCCTTTTCAGTGGAACATTGGCCTTGGAAGGCTCAGAGCATCCCCATCCTTACCATGACGTCATCACACTTCATGTTCATTCTTGGAGGCAGACTGGGCAACAATGGCACATGTGGAATGTTGGAGAAGCCCCTAGGGGGCTAACGTTTTGCTCTTGGATGTCTCATCTGCCCTAAAAGGGGCTAGCGCCTCCCTTGAAGGGGCTTTTACCTTTATTTCAGCTCAGTTAGGGCTTTAGTTTGACAATTTAATGTTAAAACAATATTCTGGTCTTGTCGGCCATTTTTTATGACCTAAAATGAATTAAGGTCATTGATACACTATATATTGAGGGTTTTCACTCTCATTTTGACATAACTCATCACTCACTCTCCTAGTGAGGTTTGATTTTTGCACCCTATTAGGGTTATTGGCTATTTTGAGGAAGGCGCATTTGTTTGGAGAGGAGATTTTTGGCAATTTATGGTGTTTTTCTTGAAGGAAGGTTTACAACTAGGGTTTGCATGTTGTTTCCTTGATGATTTGTAAGTATTTTTCTGCAAAACTTCCTGATTGAATGGTTGTAGTTTAATTTCTTGCATCTATTTATAAATATTTCTGAATCAAAACCCTAGGGGAAAAACACACAAGTAGGTCATTGTCTCATGTCCCTTGATAGAAAAACCTTTTAGCCATTGAAGAAGAAGAAGAGAGCCTAGCCATTGCTACACTCTTTCTTTCTTCTTCCCTTAAGCTAGCCGTACCTTTAAACTTCAAGAGGAAGAGGACGTCCCAGGCCTAGTTTATCTACACCTAGGGCGGTTTTTCTTTTAGGGTTTGATGAAAGAGCTTTTCCTTTGCAACACTCTCCATCTTTAAACTCTCTTGTCTTTGAGTTAGTTGTTTGCCGGAAGGAGGTGAGAGCATGAGGCCTTGCTTAAACAACACTGGAGTGAGCCTCTCTCCCCTAGGGTTCTGTCTTTAAGGCCTTGTTGTCACAGCACCTTGAAACCTTTTCCTCTTGTCCTTTGAATCTCATCCCCTTCAACTTGTGTGTCCTTCACCTTTTTGACTCCATAACCCTTAGGCACTGATCTTTAGCCTCCAACGTTGAAGTGAAAGTGATTGAAACAACTCTCAAAAACTCTTATAAATTGAAACCCTAACTAACTACTAACTTTAAAAAGATGACGTCACACTTGGTTGTTTCATCTTGATGCAACATTCTTTATATATTAAGCAATTGGATGATGGTTTGATGCATTTATTAAATGAGGATTGATTGGATACATTGATTGCTATAACATCTTGATATTTATTGGCAAAGTAACATTATTTCATTGCTATATTAACAGACATTGACTTCATCAACATTTAATGTTGCAATTGCTTATACATTGATATCAGATAGTCTATTGAAGTACTAACCCATTGAATCATAACTTGCATATATATATATATATATATATATATATATATATATTGGTTTGCTTTGTTTTGAGCAGGTGTTCTTCTTTGGGCCTACACTTCATTATTGGTTGTTTAGCCGGACTATCTGTTTTGGTGGTGACCTGTGAAGGGGGAACTTTACTTTGACTATTAAACCTTTGCCTCTTCAAAACTTCAGGTTACCGGGGACGTTTCCCCTGGGCCTAACCTCCCTAAAGAGAAAGAACCTCCCCATCATGGTGACATTGGGTGGGATAGGTTCCTGTTACGCCAGTTTGGCCTTCTACTTGATAGCCACTTGACCTAGCTACAAACTGTGCGATAACATTTTGGTGTCATTGCCGAGGAACACTGAATCAATTCTCCTCAAACGACAAACCTTTTTGGTAAGCCTTGCCTCAGAGCCTTATCTTATGAGCTTCCTTGGTGACTCCACTAGGGTGTTTTCCCTTATCCTTTGATAGTTTCAGGCAAATTATCTGGCGACTCCACTAATATTTCTCAGGGTGCCACCTTACTTTCTGTGATATTTCCAAGTTAAGGGATCATGACACATTGGGAACAAATGTATCTGAGTATTGCTTTCAGAAGTCTTCAAGGATACCCAAATTACTTTGATACAAAATGGCTAAACAACTCTCCAATGTTTTTGGGCCTCCCAACTCCTCACATCATAATTTTTTTGGAGTATTTGAGCGAGATAAAGTTGGGAGGAGAGGATGCTCTTATAAAATTGTTCTTACTCACTCTGCCATCCTACTTACAAAATCGTTTTAAGAGTTGTTGCAAGGACAGGGGTATATCATCTTTCATTCACCTCATTAGTAGGTTTATAGACCTTACTAAGCCACATTTCCAAACGTATGAAGATGTCCTTCAAAACCTCATGGTAGCCTTAGATGACAGACGATTCACCATTGAGATTGTTGAAGATCTTAGGAAGGCATATCGTGATCAATACCAAGAATCCTCTGATATAAAAGACGAGGTTTATGAAGACCATTATCAACCCCTTGAAGAGGAGCAAGACCTCTTCTATAATCCAATAGAATGCAGTGAATATGTAACTAGAAAGACGGATTATGAGGATGAAGCTCCAGTGACCGCTCCTCCATCCAACAAAGCTCTCCAAGATCCTATTCAATCTGCACAAGATGAAGAGAATGAGGTAAGTCATTTTCCTTTCTAGTTTTTTGATGATACCTTGTTCTATGACTCAGAGAGTGAAGAGGCAATGGAACCCTTGGACAAGCTTGATCCTCTGTGTCCCAAGACTTAAGATGTGGAGGCAGATCTTCCACTTGATGAAGTTATCCGAACACTTGAAGCTCTTGCACAGGAAGGATTAAACAAGGTAAGTTATCTCAAAACTTTCAATGATTATTTATTTTATGATGTAGAGAGCAAAGAAGTATCGGATGTTTTAATCCCTTCATGTTATGATGAAAATAATGACTTTGTTGATAATTTTGATGAATTCATACATGTCGAGAAACATGGATGGGATATGATTAGATATGATAACAATCCCATGTACGACATTGGTGGTCCTTTCCAAAGGTTGTCTTTGCATTTATCACATGAAGTTACTAATAATTTTGACATCTAGCAACAAGAACCTGACTTTATTCAGACACCCAAGGATGACCTAATGCTATGCTCTCCGATTAATTTTTGGTCATACCTTGAGGACTTTGATGAGTATCCATCTGAGCACTTAGATTTATCCTATGAAGAAAGTTATCAACCAACGTTATGCTTGGATATTGATAAAAATGAGGAAGTTACTTCCCTGAAGCAGGATGCTTGTGATAAGATTTTCCACCCCCCTTTGACCACTTTACCTCGCTATGTCACTGATGGTATGGTTTGGAAACATGTCCCTTATCCTGAGTCTCCTGTAAAGCAAAACCTCATTTTTAGGGGAAAGTTGAGTGCCTCAAGAAGAAGCCTATTATCATAGTTTTCTAACCTCCCCTTTAGGAATGGTCAGTCATCCTTTCAGTTTTTGCTAATCCCTCCTCGGGCCTCAAGTTGTGAAGACGTCCAAGGTAGCCATCATTCATATTCCTTGAGTCAATCTCTTAAACCTTGGACTTTTCACAATCTATTCCTGAGATGGATTGAGCACTCTCCTGAGAGTATGCATTGGGATCATTTTGTCCCTCCCACCTGCCTCCATGAGTTAGACTTTGTGATTTCCGATGATCTGATACATGTTCTAACCCATGTTATTTTTGTGCTTGACTTATCACTATTTTGGTTTATGATGAAGCACAAAGGCAAGTACCATGGGACATTTCTAGATTGGCTTCACTGGTTTTTTGACTAAACCAACATCCAGCCAACAGGTAAGTACAGGTAAGTACTTTACTTTATATTCGCATTTATGATTGCTTTATTTATGTATCTATACATATGCTGGGGTGGCATTACCGCCCCATTTTTGTTACTGATGCCTCTATTGAGTTTGAGCAGGTCTGCAGGTTATGCCATAAATGCTGAGGTTCTCATGCGCTCTACGGTGAGCACATGTCCCCGAGTTGGAGCTAGATGTTATCCCTGATTTTTAGGGATAACTAGGAGATCATGTCTCGAGGCCCACAAGTCCCAGACATGAAGTACCAAGAGCAGGATTGACTTGAGCATGGCCCTGGAGGGCCCATCCTTTTCTTTTTTCATCAGTTTTGTCTTGTTAGAAACAACAACATCCATCACCATCGACTTGGTCTTGTATCGGAGAAGGCTCTTACTCCATGAGGTAATTGGTCCAGGTATCATGGTATGTGTCACTTTTGATCATTATAACCTTTGGATATATGCATCTGACTCCTTTTATCTCTGACGACTGCTTGGATCTTACATTAACCCACTTGACCATTTTTGGGGAGATTGATAGGGTGTCCTAACAAGCCTGTACCCATGGGTTTTGGTTTGCCACCAGGGGGGGCGTTTCTGAAGAGCCATCGTCTGCTCCCACCATACCACCACTTTTTCATCTTATCTCCCGCTCATTTATCCCATTCCCCTTGTCCGGGAATTTGATTGACCTATTTGTAAGGTTGCACCTTATCTCGTGGGAAGAAGGGGCTAAAGGACCAGAAGGTAAAAGCAGCGGGTAAAAGATAAAAGCCTAGAAATGAAACCTTGAGATGCCTCGCCTAGGGATACTCGAGAAGGCAATAAAAATCCTCTCAGCAAGAAACAAGAGGGACCCAAAAAAAATAATAAACAAGATCTATCCAAGAGGATAGGGGGTCTCATCACGAGCCAGCCTATTAGGTTCATGGGTGCCTAATAGTGTGACATTGCCACTATCTGGTTAGCATGCCAAGGCAATGACCTTTGGATGCATGGCCAAGGGAAAGGGGGTCTCATCACGAGCCAACCTTCTCATCTCTGTGAAAGTACTTGTGGGTAACACTTTCAACTCTAGTCACCATGCCAAGGTAGTGTCCTCCGGTTAGACCTTGAATAGAAAGAATAAAGGCAAGAACCGGTTTGGAAAAAATTGCATCCATGACGGGTATAGCTCGCCTTCTACAAAGGCACCCACAGATAACATTATGCATCCCTGGCTCTCACTCTACCCATTTGTCTAGACATCCCCTAGCCACATCACCTCATTTACATGGCTTGGATGAAACCTTCCTGGGAACTTCCCTTCTCTTATGGATACTAGCCCAATAAGATGTCTTGTCCTTTTCTTTGATATTGTATTGTGTATTTTTGTAATGTCTTTGAGCTATTGAATGATGTATCAGGGTTTTTATGCATATGTTTGATAAATAAGAATAAAGGCAAGAACCGGTTTGGAAAAAATTGCATCCATGACGGGTATAGCTCGCCTTCTACAAAGGCACCCANGGATACTAGCCCAATAAGATGTCTTGTCCTTTTCTTTGATATTGTATTGTGTATTTTTGTAATGTCTTTGAGCTATTGAATGATGTATCAGGGTTTTTATGCATATGTTTGATAAATATTAATGATGAAATGTGATTGACATTGCTATGATCCCTGTGACTAATGAGCCCATGGAGGGCGTAGTTTTTGATGTTCAGGACCATGGCCGATGGACAGGTACCACTTGGACTGGTACACATGGGGAGATGATTAGTTTGGACCTCCATGGGGCTGAAGAGCCCATCAGATGGTTGTTGAGACCCCGTCAGAGGGGAAGAAACATGACAGTGTTTGACCAAGGTTTTGCACCGGAGAAGAAGAGGACGTTTCACTAGAGGCACTTTGGCAGAGCCCGACCTAGGGGGAATGACTCCTTTTCAGTGGAACATTGGCCTTGGAAGGCTCAGAGCGTCCCCATCCTTACCATGACATCATCTAGCTTCATGGTCATTCTTGGAGGCAGTCTGGGCAACAATGGGACATGTTGCATGTTGGAAAAGCCCCTGGGGGGCTAATGTTTTGCTCCTAGATGTCTCATTTTCCCTAAAAGGGGATAACACCTCCCTTGAAGGGGATTTTAACTTTATTTCAGCTCAGTTAGGGCTTTAGTTTGACAATTTAATGTAAAAACAGTATTTTGGTCTTGTCAACCATTTTTTATGACCTAAAATTAATTAAGGTCATTGATACACTATATATTGAGGGTTTTCACTCTCATTTTGACATAACTCATCACTCACTCTCCTAGTGAGGTCTGATTTTTGCGCCCTATTAGGGTTATTGGCTATTTTGAGGAAGGCACACTTGTTTGGAGAGGAGATTTTTGGCAATTTATGGCGTTTTTCTTGAAGGAAGGTTTACAACTAGGGTTTGCATGCTATTTTCTTGATGATTTGTAAGTATTTTTCTGCAAACTTATTGATTGAATGGTTGTAGTTTAATTTCTTACATCTATTTATAAATATTGTTGAATCAAAACCCTAGGGGACAAACACACAAGTAGGTCGTTGTCTCATGTCCCCTGATAGAAAAACCTTTTAGCCATTGAAGAAGAAGAAGAGAGCCTAGCCATTGCTACACTCTTTCTTTCTTCTTCCCTTAAGCTAGTCGTACCTTTAAACTTCAAGAGGAAGAGGACGTTCTAGGCCTAGGTTATCTACACCTAGGGTCATTTTTCTTTTAGGGTTTGATGAAAGAGCCTTTCCTTTGCAACACTCTCCCTCTTTAAACTCTCTTGTCTTGATTTTACTTGTCTTTGAGCTAGCTGTTTGCTGGGATGGAGGAGAGAGCACGAGGCCTTGCTTAAGCAACACTGGAGTGAGCCTCTCTCCCCTAGGGTTATGTCTTTAAGGCTCTGTTGTTACAACACCTTGAAACCTTTCCCTCTTGTCCTTTGAATCTCATCCCCTTCAACTTGTGTGTCCTTCACCTTTTTGACTCCATAACCCTTAGGCACTGATCTTTAGCCTCCAACGTTGAAGTGAAAGTGACTGAAACAACTCTCAAAACCTCTTATAAATTGAAACCCTAACTAACTACTAACTTTAAAAAGCTGACGTCACACTTGGTTATTTCATCTTGACGCAACATTCTTTATATATTAAGAAATTGGATGATGATTTGATGCATTTATTAAATGAGAATTGATTGGATACATTGATTGCTATAACATCTTGATATTTATTGGCGAAGTAACATTATTTCATTGCTATATTAACAGACATTGACTTCGTCAACATTTAATGTTGCAATTGCTTATACATTGATATCAAATAGTCTATTGAAGTACTAACCCATTGAATCATAGCTTGCATATATATATTGGTTTTCTTTGTTCCGGGCAGGTGTTCTTATTTGGGCCTACACTTCATTATGGGCTGTTTAGATGGACTATCTGTTTTGGTGGTGACCTGTGAAGGGGGAACTTTACTTTGACTATTAAACCTTTGCCTCTTCAAAACTCCAGGTTACCAGGGACGTCTCCCCTAGGTCTAACCTCCCTAAAGAGAAAGAACCTCCCCATCGTGGTGACATTAGGTGGGATAGGTTCTTGTTACGCCAGTTTGGCCTTCTACTTCATATCCACTTGATCTAGCTACAAATTGTGCAATAACATGCATTAAAATGGATGGAAATGAATCTGTTAGTTCATTTTTGGGTCATATTAAAGAGGTGAAAGACAAGCTAGTAAATATAGAAGAAATTGTTTCCAACACTGACCTGGTCACTATTACCTTAAATGGTATGCTAGAATATTATCATATGTTCATAACAGGTTTCACAGTAAGGGAGAAACCTCCTACGTTTGAAGAACTAGCAAGTATTTTGCTACAAGAGGAAGAGAGGCACAGGAATCTGAAGCCTCAGAATAAAGATTTGGCACTATGGTCAAATAAGAGATTCGCGAGAGGGAGATCAACAGAAAGAGGCAGAGGAAGCAGTTCATGACAGAAAGGTCATTCATGGCAGAGAGGCAGTTCATCGCAGAGAAGACAATCTCCAAATCAAGGTATGCAATCTGACAGGAATGAGTCAAAAAGTTGTTTTTATTGTGGTCGACCTAGACATATTGTTAAAGATTGTCATAAGAAGAAGAGTGATGAGGCTAGGAACAAACCTAGAACACATTCAGGTCATTATGCAGAAAAATTGTCAAATCATGATCTTAGATTATTTATTGCTAGTGATTATTTTGATGAACCCCCAAATTTTGAATCACAGGATCTTAGGTTGTTTGTGTCTAATGCTTCTTTATCTGCTGAAACAGATGATTCTGATGCCTGGTTTATGGATTCTGGAGCATCGGTACATATGGCATGCAATAAGATGTGGTATACTAATTTAAAAGAAACATATAATGGAGCCAACATATATCTTGGTGATGACCACACTCATCAGATCAAGGGATATGGAGACATTCCTGTGACATTGTTGAATGGTATAGTTCGTCACATTCACAATGTTGTTTATGTGCCAGGAATAAAGAAAAAATTGATCTATGTGTCCACCATTACAGATTAGGACTTGAAGGTTAAGTTCTTCAAGAATTATTGCATAGTGAAGGATCTACTGGACCATTTCAAAACTATTGCAACGATAGTCAGAGAAGGAGGCCTATACAAACTTGATGTTACTAGCAAAGCACATCATGCACTGACTTCTGCAACGATGCCAACATAGATTCTTTGGCATCAAAGGTATGGACACATCAATCATCCTGATTTATTGTTATTACATAAAAAGAATATGGTTGAAGGACTTCCCATGTTAAAGAATGAGAAGGTTTCTTGTGATGGATGTGCATTAGGAAAGATGCACATAGATGAATTCCCCTCTAATCCTGATAGGAAAAAGAAAGATGTGTTAGATCTTGTGCATACTAATGTTTGTGGGCCTATGAAGACTAGGTCTTTAGGAGGCGCATTTTACTTTCTGTTATTTATTGATGATTGTACAAGATATACATGGGTTTACTTCCTTAGATGAAAAAGTGATGTTTTTGAGTACTTTAAGGAATTCATAACCATGGTGGAAAAGAAGACAAGAAAATCCATCAAAATCCTCCGGTCATGTCAAGGGGGAGAGTATAAATCAGGGGACTTCAACAAATATTGCAAAGATCATGGAATAGTACAGTAGTTTATAGTACCTCACACTCCACAACAGAACGAAGTTACTGAAAGGAAAAACAAAACTCTGGTAGAGTGTGCACGCAGTATGATGAAAGGTAAGAATATCTCAAATGCATTTTGTGCTGAAGCCATAAATACTGTAGTTTATTTAAAGAATAGAAGTCCAACAAGGTGTATTGATAATGTTACTCCTTTCGAGGCCTTGTATGGTTCCAAACCTGCAGTTCATAATTTGAAAGTATTTGGGTGTAAGGCTTTTGCTCATATTCCAAAGGAGAATAGGAGGAAATTGGATGCTAAAGCCATTAAATGTATTTTCATTGGGCACTGTTATGAATTTAAAGCATACAAACTGTTTGATCCTGCTACTCACAAAGTATTTGCAAGTAGAGATGTACTTTTCCATGCGCAGGAAGAAGGAAATCATGACGACAACAATTATGAGGAATGGCAGAGACTTCTTGATGAAGGAGTTAAAGAAGAGCAACAACAACCACCACAACAACAACCATCACTGCAGCGACAATAGTAGCATGAAGGACTAAGTGATATGGACAATTCAAGCAGTCACAGTTCACCTAGAGGTGAAGGCAAATCTTCACAGAGTGGGGAGGAAGATAATCAGTGGAGAAGATCTTCATGACAAGTTCGGATCCCTGAGAGGTATAAAGACTATGCCCTAATGAGTAGCATTTCAAATGTCATAGAACACATGAGTTTTGATGAAGCTAATGAACATGATGAATGGTGAAATGCAATGGTGGAAGAATATGAATCTATAATGAATCCCATTGACTAAATTGCCGAAACATAAGAATCCCATTGGATGCAAATGGATATACAAACCCAAGTTTAAATCAGATGGTAGTATAGATAAGTATAAGGCTAGACTGGTTGCAAAGGGGTATTGACAAACATAAGGTATTGATTATGTTGAAACGTTTTCACCAGTGGCTAAATTGAATACTATCAGAATGTTAATTGCTTTAGCTACAAAGTACCATTCGAAGCTACACCAGCTAGATGTTAAATCTACATTTTTGAATGGTGAGTTAAAGGAAGAGGTTTACCTTACTCAACCTGAAGGGTTTGTGTAAAAGGGGCAAGAACACTTAGTGTGTAAGTTAAAGAAAGCATTGTATGGACTAAAACAGGCACCTGGGTCATGGTATGAGAAGATAGACTCTTTCTTTCTTCAACAGGGTTTTATGAGAAGCAAGAGTGATCCAAATCTGTATACCAAATTTGATGAGAAGGGGTATATAGTATTGATTTCCTTATATGTTGATGATTTGATAATTACTGTAAATGCAGAGAAATTAATTGATGAAATCGAGGAGTAGTTGTCACAGGTATTTGAAATGAAAGATCTTGGTGAGTTACATTACTGCCTAGGTCTTGAAGTTTGGAGAAATGCAGGCCAAACTTTTGTTTGTCAGAGTAAGTATATCATAGAAATACTTAAGAGATTTAAAATGGATTAGTGTAAGTCTTCTAGTGTTCCCATGCAGCATAATGTGAAACTTTCTTGTGATGATTGTTCGAAGGAGGTGAATGGCACTGTGTATAGACAAATGGTGGGTAGTTTGAATTATCTCACCACAACCAGACCTGATATTTCATATTCTATGAGTGTGTTAAGTTAGTTTATGGTGAAACCTCATGAAAGCCATTGGAATGCAGCAAAGGCAATACTCAGGCATCTAAAAGGAACAGTTGATTATGGTATTAAATATACCGATGCATCTGATGTTGAGTTGACAAGTTACTCAGATTCTGATTGGGCTGACAATCTGGATGATCAAAGATCAACCACTGGATATGCGTTTGACATTGGATCCGGGGTTGTTTCATGGAGTAGTAAAAAACAACCTACTGTATCTTTGTCTTCTACTGAAGTAGAATATAAAGCCTTGTGTGCAACAACTTATGAAGTTGTTTGGTTAAGAAGACTTCTTCAAGATGTTGGAGAAGAATGAAAGGAACCTACAATGATCAAATGTGATAATCAAAGTTCAATCAATATTGCGAATAATCCGATTTTTCATGCAAGGACAAAGCATGTTGAAGCTCAGTTTCATTTTTTTAGAGAAAAGTTGCAGTCAAATGAAATATCTCTTATGTATTGTAATACTAGTGAAAATGCTGCTGATATTTTCACTAAGCCTCTTGGAAAGATTAAGTTTGAACTGTTTAGGGAGATGTTAGGTGTAGAAGTCAATCCATTCTCCATTAAGGGGGAGACTTGGAAATAATGGAGTAAGCGCCAGTTACAAGTGTCAGTTCGTAGTTGAGAGTATAGTTGTCTTTGGTTTGCATGTAACCGACTCAATAGAGTCTTTTCCTATTTAAGAATGTAATCATTCTTAATTGAATGATAGAGAAGTGAGTGTAGCCTCACCGTGTGCTTGTTTCACATATTTTATCCAAATATCCCTAGTTTTTCTTTTTATTGCATCTTTCTCACAATAATGTGCTTATGTCGTTTCATCCAGTTACCATACTATATTTATTTTTGCTATGTCAAATTCATTATTTTATAATGTACCTTTTTTTAATTACATTTTTTTTTATTTTTTTAAGATAATAATTATAAGTGTTTTATTTATTTTTTTAAAAGATAATAAAAATTGTTATAATTATAATTTTGGAGATAATAAAATTTATTATAATTATAAGTTTTTTTTTTTTAATTAATAAAATTTATTATAATTTGGTTATCAACTAATCATCTAAATAATTATAATATTTGTTTTTTAATTAATTTTTTTTCTTCTCTAATATATTTTTATAAAAAATATGAATAGCATCTATAAATATATTCACATGAAACTTGATTTATTTTGGAGCGGCAGGATGACCCTTTCTTACATAGAGAAGAAAAAAAAAAATAGATTTTTATCATATATTTATTATTATGAATTTTTTAATATAAAGAAACTTCCATTTTAATAGGTTAAATTAATCTTTTAATCTAAATTATTTTATAATGTACATTTTTTTAATTACACTTTTAGTATTTTTTTTTTAAGATAGTAATTATAAATGTTTTATTTATTTTTTAAAGATAATAAAATTTGTTATAATTATAAATGTGTTTTTTAAGCTATTATATTAGTTGTTATAATTAGTTATCAATTATTCATCTAAATATTAGTTGTTATAATTAGTTATCAACTATTCATCTAAATAGTTATAATATTTGTTTTTTAATTCAATTTTTTTTTTCTCTAATATATTTTTATAAAACATATGAGTAGCATCTATGAATACATGTACATGAAACTTGCTTTATTTTGGAGCAGCACTTTGTGACTCTTTCTCAAAGAAAAAAAAAATTTTTTTTATCATATATTTATTACTATGAATTTTTTAATAAAAAGAAACTTCCATTTTAATGGGTTAAATTAATGGTTTAATTTAACTTTTAAAAGTCTTTATAAAATATTTAATTTTTTCATTATTATTATAAATATTATATTCATTCTTAAATATTATTAAAATCAATAATCTATTTCACTACTAAAGTCAATAGAGGTATATACATACTTGAGCTTCCTCTAGATTTGAACCTTTAACCTCCAGGGAGGAAACACATGTTCTTAACCATTAAATACATATCTCATTTTTCTAATATTATTATAAATATTATGTTAATGTGATTGTATTGTTCAATACTAAGCTATATATAATTACTTTATAATACATCTATAATGCCTATATGTATATAGCTTGTACATATTTTGAATATGAAACCTAACACCAATGAGTGAAAAATGAATGAAAAATGCCATAAACAGAAAGAAATTGGAGGAGCCATTGCATAGGAATAACTCACACAATAATAGTTTGTATTACTAAATTATGCACACAGATACATACATATATATAGTTGGAATGAGATCCAACTTATTCCACTCTTGGAGGGAGAGATTGAGAGAATCTCTCAACAACCTCCAGCTAACCCAATCCAATCCCTAAACTCTAGGATGCATCATAATGAGGCATTATCTCTAACACCCCCCCTTAATGTCTACATTACAAAACATAACAAAAAGTTACAACACAAATTTTGTCATGTCTGTCTCACTGGTCCTCATATGCGGTTACACCCATCTCTGAACTTCATAGAAACGCTCTTTCTCTCCCATCATCTTCGAGCTACCACTTCATACAACATAAATACAACCGCTTCCGACCATCTTTGAAGTATCTATAGGATCGACAATTCTAGGCTACCTCGAAGAATAGTCTCGATACTGAAACAATCAGTAATCGATCTTACAAAATGACCTTTTTACACACGCTCACAAACACAATGATAACCTGTAACTAATTATCTTGGAGTACCGAAGTACAACAAGACCTTCCAACATTTAACAAAATTGTAGACATACTCAAACTAGTTATGTTCTTGTGGCACCGAAGAACTCAAAAACTACAATCTTGAATTACATCACTCTGTTCTATATTTGGTTCTTTAATTTTCACAAATCTACACAATCAAATAAAAAACAAATATTTCACACAATAACAACACACCCAATCTGATGGAAGATAGGTTGCTCTCAAAGAGACAACACATGGCTGGAGATGGGTGCCTCATCCAAATAGAGCTTTCATCACAACATCAAGTGACAATTTACATCATCTTCAAAATAATAAAAAAATAAGAAGTATGACCACATCGTTTTCTTAAAGCTCCTTTATAATTCTCGTGCCATGCAGTCTATGATTAAATTTAATAACCATTATGGAACCATTAATTGAAATGGATTTGTTTTTCCATAAGCAACGAATTTCCTTCTAAGGCGACAATGCATTCTTTCCACAACGATCCACGCATTCTTCCCACAACTCCTTCACGCGGATTCAACTCCTTCACGCAGATTCCTCCCTCGGCTCCTTCACACAGTCAACTTTCTTTAAATCTTCTTCACGAAGGCGAATTCATTTCAAACTCTAGCAAATAGAACAACAGAGCTATTCGTACACACAAAAAACACTTCAACAGAGCTATTTGTACAAACAAAATCTTCTCCAACGATGACTCCTTCACACTCCTCCTCTGCTTGATTTGCTTCGAATCTAGCGGCAGACCTTTTGCAAAACACCTAGCAGCATATTACGATTTGACAGATCTTTAACTTGCATCTTATCTTCAACAATGTTCCTTCAACTGTGTGCAGGAAGCTTCGGTTCTCCTCAACGAACAACAAAAGGTACAAAAAATTCAAGTTGTAGCTATACTCTCTGCATGATAGAAACGCAACAACAAAACAAACACGTTCCAACAATACCCGACTTAATTAAACCTTCGTGCGGTGATCTCAACAGACAATTCCTTCATGTGATGATTTGGCAATGGAAGCACTCGATGACAATGCTTGGTAGCGGCTCTGCGCTTCAGTCAATGGATCTGCAAACTTGCAAATTTGCGATCAAATACAAACACTCAATGATTTAAACAATACACATTAAAAAATTCAACACACTCCTACCCTACATATATACATAGGATGAGCTCTCAATTTATCTCATATTTTAACCCCTCTCTTGAAAGAGTCAAGGTTGTCCTTGCTCTAATACCAACAAAGAAATTGGAGGAGCCATTGCACAGGAATAACTGACACAATAATAGTTTGTATTACTAATTTATGCACACAGATACATACATATATATAGTTGGAATGAGATTCAACTTATTCCACTCTTGGAGGGAGAGGTTGAGAGAATCTCTCAACAACCTACAGCTAACCCAATCCAATCCCTAAACTCTAGGATGCATCATAATGAGGCATTATCTCTAACATAAACTTGAATATTAAATCTCACATCTAGATGTCATATTGAAATATGGTTAATAAGTAAGAAATGATCAATATAATATATAAATTAGTTTTTTTATTAGTCTCTATTTTGATAGGGATCATAGTTTTTGGTACAAAGTCAAAATAATTTAACTTTGTATTAATTTGTATAATGTTTGCATATTTCTTCAATATTTTATGAATTGTTTTCCTAGAAATTAAAATGTTTTTTAATTATTTTATAAATGTATAATCTTTTTTTCTTATTGGTTTGATGGATAGTGATGGCACTAAATACTCTTGGTGGAGGGAATTAGTTCCCAATTATTTGTTAGATCTTCAAAATTAATTTCAAAAATATGGAAAAACTAAATTTAACACTGGTAAAAAAATAGGCGCACTAAATTCTCTAATAGAAGGTATTAATTCATGTTGTTGGACCTCATTCTTGAATAAATAAAAGTAATTAATTGATTCAAATCATGACATGATGCACTCAAACTTTTCTACACTGCCTAATCACTCTCGTCAACCGCTTCACCATCATTCTCCACAGCCATGCTGGGCACTTTTCTATCTTATCCTTCTATTTTATTTGTTTGAGTTGTGCTCTACCAAAGAAAAGGTAGTTATAGAATCTCCTACAGAATCAATAGCAATACTAGTAACAACATATCCAATAGTAGTTTGAGCCATGGAATTGGTCTTCTTTGGGTCATAATTTAGCAGCCCAACTAACTCCCTCCTTCTACTGGTTGGTTGAGGAGGCCTAGCTAGTTCATTCATGGTTGATCCAGATTATGCTGAGAATGAAATGAAGGAAGAGATATGACAAGGAAATACATAGAGATATTGCAAGAAACACAAAGATACAATAATACACCATTTCTATTAATGAAAGAAATGTATAGAAACTGTAAAAATACAGAGTGACTGAACTCACTAGAATGGTGGTAGCTTATCTCTGAGAAGATATGTGATGACTATGCTCATTTGCAAGAAGATGATTACAATGAGGCTCCAAAGGTCTTTTTAACATAAAGCATAAATGAGAAAACCATAAACATCCAAAACTCTAACCCCGAAAGATAAAACACCAAAAGGCTTGTGGGCCTCGATGGGGGTAATTGATACATCAACTTCCTGAGGGCATAACTTTTGCATACAATATTCGTTTGGGGCGTGTTTGAGTGTTCGACTTTAGCTCACAAATTCACACTTGTTGGATTGTACTAGTGTACCTTGGGAGTCATTGACATTAATGGTGATTTCCCTCGCACTTGTTAACCGTATTCATTAATGACCAGTAATGAAGTGGTTTCCACCATGTTTGACTTCAACACATGTATTCGCATGGTTAAATTCGTACTATAGAGTGATGGAGATGAAGACCCTGGATCTTTTCTGATAGATTCATGTTGCATTGGATTATATTTAGATTGTATTGTTGCATATATCCACAATGTATGTCTCGTGTCTATGTTCAAATCTAATTCTTTAACACATAGATCCACATTGTATTTTTGGTGGCTATGTTCAGATTTGAGTCATAATGGCATGGATCCACAGTGTATGTTTGGTGGCCATGACCTGCCTTACTTGACATGAATATTTGCATGTTGACATTTATTCTTTGAGTCATTTGTATTTTGAGTATGGGAATGCCTACCTAAGTGATGATATATTATTGTACTATATTTCCTTGTTTTTTGGCAGGTTTCCGACCGACATGTTCCTTGTTCCCTACACACACTCGAAAAATTATTCCAACTATCACTATGTTCTAACTAATTACTTTGGGGGGCTTACTGTTACACATTATTTTCATCACCCCTATGACTGTCAATGATGTATGCCTATCCTTTGTCTTTAGAAAGATCAATGGCCTAAATCCCTGAAGAAGAATGAAGACACATTTTCTGAGAAAGATGAAAATTATCTTTTCCTTTGTAAAAACCATATAAAAAGGAATCGTCGCACCTTTCTCAATGTTAAGGGTGTGACGATTTAATATCATCACAGGTTGCACCACAGTGGCCTATGATGTTGTCACAGTTTTCTCAGTTCTAAGGGTTGACAATCTTTTTTATGAAGAAAAAAAGCATCTTCTCGACGTTTCTAGAATGGAAGCGTCGAGGGTGAGATGGCCTCCAATCGCTTTGGATCTAAGTCTCATCCCTTTTCTAGTGGGATCATCCTTACCTCCTCATCCTATCCTTTTCATCTTATAAAAGGAAAATAGTTCTCATGGGGAAAGTTGGTTGGAAAGTTCTTGGGTTAGAGATTTTTGGAATGGTTAGTTCTTTTGTTTTAAAGCTTGGATTTTTTGGGCCTATGTTGGCTTTGAGCTTCGCTTTGTCAAGATAGATTGTTGTTCTCAAAATTTGTAGAGCAGAAGTGTGTGGGAAGCAAGGAACTGTTGGAAGGGACCCTACAACATCGAGGCATTGGTTGTATTCTCCTTTTCATATGTTTAATACAATAATATATTTCTTTCCCATAAAATTGGTCTTATTTTATTAGTAACATATTTTATTTAATTTTTAAAAATAATACAATTTGTTATAAATATAAATGTGTTTTTGAAGATAATAAAATTTATTATAATTATAAGTATTTTATTTATTTTTTAACTAATAAAATTTATTATAATTTAGTTATCAATTAATCATCTAAATAATTATAATATTTGTTTTTAAAATAAATTTTATTATTTTATTTATTTATATTTTTTTCTCTAATACATTTTTATAAAATATTTACTTTTATAAAATATATGAGTAGCATCTATGAATACATTGAAACTTGCTTTATTTTGGAGCAACACTGTGTGACCCTTTTTCATATGGAAAA
>JASDQU010736673.1:192761-235106 GCA_032191745.1 Picea mariana | reverse complement strand
ATATATATATATATATATATATATATATATATATATATATATATATATATATATATTATCATATATTTATTATTATGAATTTTTTAATATAAAAAAACTTCCATTTTAATGGGCTAAATTAATGGTTTAATCTAAATTTTAAAAGTTTTTATAAAATATTTAATTTTTTTCATCATTATTATAAATATTATATTCATTTTTAAATATTATTAGCTCCCTCTGAATCTTCAAGGAGGAAACGCATGTTCTTAACCATTACATACATATCTCATTTTTTTAATATTATTATAAATATTATGTTAATGTGATTATATTGTTCAATACTAAGCTATATATAATTACTTTGTAATACATCTATAATGCATATTTGTATGTAGCTTGTACATATTTTGAATATGAAAGCTAACACCAATGAGTGAAAAATGAATGAAAAAAGTCATAAACTTGAATCTTAAATCTCACATCTTGATGTCATGTCGAAACATGGTTAATAAGTGAGAAATGATCAATATAATATATAAATTTGTTTTTTATTAGTCTCTATTTTGATAGGGATGATAGTTTTTGGTACAAAGTCAAAATAATTTAACTTTGTATTAATTTGTATAGTGTTTTCATATTTCTTCAATATTTTATGAATTGTTTTCCTAGAAATTAAAATGTTTTTTAATTAATTTTATAAATTTTTAATCTTGTTTTCTTATTGGTTTGATTGATAGTGATGGAACTAAATAACCTTGGTGGAGGGAATTAGTTCTCAATTATTTGTTGGATCTTCAAAATTAATTTCAAAAATATGAAAAAACAAAATTTAACAAGGTGCACTAAATTCTCTAATAGAAGGTATTAATTCATAATGTTGGACCGGTTCTTGAATCGAGCAAAGTAATTAATTGATTCAAATCATGGAATGATGCACTTTAACTTTTCTATACTGCCTAATCAATCTCACCAACCGCTTCACCATCATTCTCCCATCATTCTCCACATCCATGCTGGGCACTTTTCCATCTTATCCTTCTATTTTGTTTGTTTGAGTTGTTCTCTACCAAAGAAAAGGTATTTATAGAAGTTCCTATAGAATCAATAGCAATACTAGTAACAACATATCCAATAGTAGTTTGAGCCATGACATTGGTCTTCTTTGGCTCATAATTTAGTAGCCCAACTCACTCCCTCCTTCTATTGGTTGGTTGAGGAGGCCTAGCTAGTTCATTCATGGTTGATCTAGATTATGTTGAGAATGAAATGAAGGAAGAGATATTACAAGGAAATACATAGAGACATTGAAAGAAACACAAAGATACAATAACACACCATTTCTATTAATGAAATAAATGTACAAAAACTGTAAAAATACAGAGTGAATGAACTTGCTAGAATGGTGGCAGCTTCTCTATGAGAAGTGATGTGACAACTACGCTCATTCATGAGAAGATAATTACAATGAGGCTCCAAAGGCCTTTATAACATAAAGCATAAATGAGAAAACCCTAAACATCCAAAACTCTAACCCCGAAAGATGAAACACCAAAAGGCTTGTGGGCCTCGATGGGGGTAATTGATACATTAACTTCCCGAGGGCATAACTTTTTCATATGATATTCGTTTAGGGAATTTGATACCTCGCCGGAAATTTCTAGCCAAGGAGTATAAAATCCGCAAGGGGATGATGTATGTTGTTGGGAAATCCTGGTCCCTCAAAATTCCAAAAAAAGATCGTTTAGGGTCTCAAAATGGCCCCAGAAGTTCAGGACCTGAAAAACTATAGAAAAACTACCAAGGTGGAAAACCATGTTTTGAGTAAGTGGAATAGGTGGGTGGCCACCAATAACCATCTAGATCATTCATCCCCACTTAGGAATCAATGGCTCCCATTGCATCAATTTTCCATGGGAGATGGGGAAGCTTTTGTTGAATCTGAACCTTGTTGAGTTGCTTGCCTTGCAGAAGACATTGTCCTACTTATCTTGTTGAAGGCTATCATGAACCTGTTTCTAGAGGCATTGGATCCATTTGACCAATATAGTTGCATGATCTGCCTTGGTCTGAGTGTGGGAGGACTCTGTCGGTGAAGATGCAACCTGAGGAGCTATATCAATGGGGCTACTAGTTGAAACCCTGAGCACACCTAAAAAGGGTTGTGGCCAAAAGAGCTATGAAGGGATATGTTATAGCTTGATTTGACTAGGAAGTGCGAAGGAACCCCCGTAGGTGAAGCAAGAATACCTTTATGCTCTTCTACAATCCCGTTGGGCTACTTATGCTAGACAAAAAGGTCTTGGGTCGAGGCTAAAGTGGTTGCAATGTCCTTTTGTTCACCTTTTGACCATATCGTGAGGAGGTTCAACTTTGTGGTATGAGAGATTACTTTGCGGCACTGTTTTTCCAGGACAATAGTCATAACTACCTTTGGTACCCTATAGAGTTGACCCCCCAGAGTAACAATGACACTATGAGGTCGAGACTCATAAACAAAATGACGCTTCCACATATACAACTAGCCTAACAGAACATTACAGACTTATGTTAGGTGTTAGTATTTGGTCCACGCTTGTGCATGTACCGTCCTTATTAGCGCTAGGGAGTTTTAGACCCAGGGTCAGTCCAGATTTGTCCAACAAAACCCCAAAGCAATGACATATCAATCCTCAACCAAGGATGAGGAAGGTCTCACCCGAGATGCAGAGAGGATTGCAAAAACCATAACATATTGTGACATGGATGAAGGATTAAACATACAAAAAAATACTACAATTGGCATCCATGTAACTCAGGTATGATAACCTATTAAGGACTAAGAATTAAAACTATACACACATATTCAACTCATTCATAACAAACACATATTAGGTCAGAACTGCCATATATTTATTACTAGAAGTATTCCATCACATCAAAGATATATAGTGTGTTGAACAATTGCCTATGACAGCCACATAACTACATATCATTACTATATAAAATAGTGTAAATACAAAATAATGCACCATGTGCCTTGCACTAGGACTAGGACATATCAAAGAAACATGAATATATTCAAAAATCACAAGATTACAACAAGCTCAGAGTGAACTCGATACTGGTAGCTAAGCTAACTCAAAACTCTCTGACTAGCCAGATAGCCAACCAATCGACTAATCAATCAAATAAATAAATTTTGATATGAGCTTAGAGATGCTTTTTATATATTCCACTGCTAGGGTGCATTGTCTCTTTCTTCTCTGCTCCACTCGCTTGTCTGATCCAAGTGTCTCGCATGCTTTTGGTGTCTCTCGTTTCTCCACGTAGACTCTATGTATCTGAGGCAATATTAAATTCTTGGGTATCTCATCTTCTGGATGCCCCACATCTTTGTATGCTTCTAGAAATAATCATTTTAGGATATTTCCTTGTGATTCCTTTCTTGATTCCAACACACATCTTCTTCAATTCCAGTGCAACTAAAAAAATTCAGACCAATGCACACTTGACAGTCTTTACACTTAGTTCTCTATTGAAAAAACTTGGTCTGATGTGCAGTTTATGGAATTCCTTGTGCATTTTCTTAGGTGCACACAAAACTATGGAATGAGCGTGCACAACTTAGTTTGTGTGTGCATGCAAAACTGAATCCAAAAAATTGGGTGCCAACATGCCCACACCACTATTATTTGGCTCGTCCTCGAGCTAGCTATTAGATATTATTTAAGAGGGTAGTTTGAGGAAGAGCAGATCATCATTCTTATGAAGAGTTGGGATTGTGTCCAATTGCTCGAATCGAAACCTTCACTGGTGCATGTGGAAGTGAATGAGGGATCTATTTAAAGTCCTCCATTACACACTATTTGTTGAATAGTGGCGAGGTTCCCTCAAGAGAGAGAATCATTATATGCTTGTATTTTTGGTTTGGGATGGTTAGTATGACCAATATTTCTCATCTGGTCTAATTTTGGGGGGTTGTGGAGCATTGACAAGATGTGAGAGTAGGTATGGCATGAACGAGATTAACTAGAGGAAGTTGGCTTGACTTGCTTTCTTTGGGGGAGGTTGTGATGACAATGGGTGGGAGGAGGGTGTCAAGTGAGACATTAAGTAGGGTCTCATATTAACAACAAAGGGGATTAAGAATGGCAAAGAGTCAAGCAACTCTAGGAATAGGGGGATGGGGAGTGGTTTTGAGAAAAAAACATGGTTAATAAAATTGGGGGTTATGAAGTTGATACTGTCAAGGATAGGGGGTGGGAGGATGATGAATGAGAAGGGATTGAGATACTAACCACCTATTGGAAGAATTCAAGATATCCTCTTCAGTTGGTCAATCGAATTGGTGATAAAAGAATATGGATAGCCGACCAAGCCATGCCATGATAGGGGAGCAGGAGAATCACAGGGAGATGAGAAAGGAAATTGTGAGAGGAGTTGGTAGAGAATTACACTATATAGTAATCAGGGGAATGAAATATATAGGTGGGAGATCGTGGGGACAGGGAGGAAGGAGGATGCAACAATGTGAAGGAATGGATGGCGTGAAGGGTAAGAAGGAAGTGACTGAAAACTGTAGAGGACAGGTGGATCGATATTGTAGATCGGTCATACTGGAGAGGGTTATCAGAGAATGTGATACTTGCACCCAATGTGTACTTGCATACATGGATAAAATTAGATTATTTTCCCTTTTTGAAGCTAAAGCATTAGGAACATCACCAACACCCACGTGATGTGTACATAAAGAACACCCTATGCTTGTTGGAAAAAATGTAGTTGTACTTGGAAATATCGATGATATGCACCCTATGTCACTCGATTGATATCGCCTGAGTGATTGATATGAATGATTGCATTGTCAAAATGTGAATTATACCGACTGTGAGTTGTGCTAAATACTGTACAACCTATTCTAATATTATTGTGTTGATCCATAAAGTTGACAAAAGGTTAAATTGTTCTTGACCCTTGAGGGCCATAGTACATCTTCAACCAACTACTATTGATGAAACCTTTGAAGGGTTGTCCTTGTAGCATTTTGAGCTTGGAGGAACTTGCTTCACTAATGTAGACTAGAGAAAATAGACCCCTTAGGTACATTCATTTTGTGATGGTGTGATACATGTTGGTGATCTTGGTACATGCTTGGTACATGGCTAGAGGCATGTTTTGGTGATATTGAGCATCTAGTTGAGAGGTGTTCTTGGTGATCGTGGATCTAGTTTCATTGATTTTGAGAATCAATGGTGGTGATAGGTTGATGATGGTATGTCATTGACTGTGATTGTGACAGGTTGATTATCATAGGTAGTGATAGTATCATTGGTAGTGACAGCTTGTTCTACACTTATATTTTAGGGCGAGAGGATGGGGAAAGGAAAGGGGATTGTACCCTCCTTCTGATTGGTTTTGGAGAACATAGGGAGTTGAAGCTTCCTTCAAGTTGAAGCCTGCAAATCAAGGATCATAGCTTCCTTCTAATTGGATCCAGATAATTCAAGGAATTGTAGCTTCCTTCAGGTTGGAGCCTGTAAACTATGGGGTTGGAGCCTCCTTCCAATTGCAGCTAGTAAATCAGGGAGATGTAGCTTCCTTTAGGTTGGAGTCTATAAATAGGGGGGCTGGAGCCTGTAAATCTGAGGTTGGAGCCTCCTTCTAGTTGTAGCTGGAGAATTGGGAAGTTGGTGCTTCCAATGAATGTAATCTTGATATATAAGAAATAATTACATGGTTTTCTCCCATTTGGGTTTCGATGTAAATTCTGGTGTTTTGTGCATTTGATGTGATGTTTTTGAATGGAACTACTTATGGTTATATGCTCATGATATATTTAATGCAATCATAGATGATATATTTTTGATAATGATGAAGTTTATATATTGTAGTTAAAAGTGGTAAAAGTGCTCATACTGATTCACCCCCCCGACTCTTAGTATTCCAACAAAACATGTATGCAAGTAAATTTTTTGAATTCTATATTTTATTTTATTAATGGTTTAGATTTGGATCTAGAGAGACAAAGCCTTCAAATCTCTCCTTTTAGATTCATTGAGTTCAAATAACATTTCATATACCTAGGGTTTCATTTCAAGCACAATGGTTATGGGAACAAGGACTAGGAATGATTGATAGATAAGATTGAGGCTAGATTATACCATGGGAAATTTTAAGGATCCATACTTACCTTAAAGTGTAGAAACCTTGTCAACTCTTACTAATTCTTAAAATTCCATCTGTTTCCGTCCTTATACATACTTGCAAACGTGGACAAAGTCCAATCCACTTAGTGTGTCCTTGGAGGCACAATGCCTAATTTCAATCCCACTGTCACCTCGACTTGAACTTCTTCCATCTAGACTTACTCCTAGGGAAGCCAAGGGGGGTAGACCCCAGTTACTATGTGAGATTAAATGTTAATTCTAGGAGTTGATTTTAATCAGTTAAAGGTTTGGGGGAGTCTAGCCTATATGAGAGGCAAACAATGCAAAGTACAACAATTCAATGCAAAGGCAAGCCCTTTCCCTAAGTCAAATAAGACTAGTGCCTAAGGTTGGGAAAAGGGGTCAACTAAGTTAAATAGATTAGAATTCAAACTTTACAAAGATTACAACTAAATACAAAGAATTGAATTAGCTACAAACGAATGAAATAAACAATTTCTACAAAGTTAAGAATATCTAAAGATACAACTAGATAGAAAGATACAATTTCAAACAAGAAAGGAAACAAGAAATGACTTGAAACTAACTTGTATGAACTTGATCGTGAAGGATAAAGAAGGATTTATCAAGAGAAAATATTACCACAACACATCAAGCCAACAAACCCAAACAAAAGAGTTCCTCCACAAGATGCGCAACTCCAAGGGGTTCTTTTAATGGCATCCAATACACAACAATCAAACCCAAATAATGAAGTTGCCTCCAAGGGATGCACAATTTCAAGCGGTTAAGCCAATAACTCAACAACAACTCAAAATTAGATGAAAATGCTCAAAAGAAAGCCTCCAAGGGCAAGTAATGCACAATTATTAAGTTCACTTAGTTAACATCCACAACTTGCTTAAATAAAATTGCATGTTAAGTAAATGGAAGTGAAACGTGATTGCAAGATTATAACACATAAACCATGCAATATATAAATGAAATTAGCCCAAGGTTGTAGTGGATTAATTTTAGGATTGATTAAGTTATTACATGAAAGTGAATCCTAAAACTAAGTGACTTCCCTAGAACTCTCCTCGCTTATACCAAAAGGAACGTTGGGTGCTCAATAAGTGAGGCAAACAAGGCCACACCCTAGCTCCATACGTCAATATGGGGAACCAAATTACTCAAACAAGGGAGACACCTAGTGTCATAAGACCATATCTGATCTAGAACCCCTTGCTCTTTCCTTAAGTCCCTTTTTTTATTGCAAAGTTGGGACAGTTAAAGGTGTTTCTAATTAAACTAGATTGATTTTAGGCCCTAAGGATCTAAAGATAAATTGAGCTTAAAGTTGATTGAATTAAGTAGTTGAGTGATTGCAATGTAGAGTGCTTGAAAACTAAAGTACTTGTAAATGAAATGAAAGTAATTGACAAAAGTAAATAGCTTTAAATAATGAAGTACTTGAAATTTAATTTGCAAGAAAGAAAAGTGCTTGGAAAAGTAAATTTCAAGATACTAAAATACTTGAAAATGAAATTGCATGAAAGAGTAAAGTACTTGAAATAAAAATCTTGAAATGACTTGAAAATAAAATGAAATAGACAAATAAGCAAGTAAATTATTATGTCTCCATGGGCTTAAGCAAACATTATCTGATTAGCTCCTAAGATCTAGATAATTAAACCATTAAGCATGAACAAGATAAAAACCATAACCAATAATATCTACCCAGCCTTACAATTTAGGATGGTTGGCTTGGCCAAACACTTTCCTAGTTGTAGTAAAACAACTAAATGAAATAAAAATATAACTTGAAAAAGGAAACTAAACTATGCAACCAAAACAAGTGCACAAGGTGGAGTACAAGGCCTTCCGATTTTGTGCACAAGTGGGTAAATAAAATAGATGTTTGAAATGAAACTTATCCTAGCCACACAACCTTGTCCTAATGACAAGTGGGGCAAACAAGTAAAAGAAAATAAATGTTGAAATTAAATCTACAATCCTAGCCTTACGTTTTAGGATGGTTGGCTTGGCCAAACTCTTTCCTAGTTGTAGGCAAATTGAGGAAATAAAAATGTAGAATACTTACAATACTTGATAAATGCAAGCCCTTGTGACTCCTTTGGGCTTGCTTACAATGAGAGATAGATGGAGAAAGAAGTGGGCAATGTTTACCCAAACTTGGGAGGTTGATCGCTTGCTTTTAGATGCCCCAAATGGGTTGTAGAACCCTCTTTTTGGTGAAAAGCTGCATAAAATCAGCAAGTTAATGCTTGCTGGAAATGCTACAAAAGCACTAAATATCTTCAAAAAATTTATGTTAGTGAAAACCATAAATTTTTAACATTTAGGAAAGTTATAATATGTTGAAAGAGATTTATTCAAAAGAAGAAAACGTACCCAAAGTGTTAGAGAAAATATAAACATAAGAACATAAATTTTTAAGAGGAATATAAGTGTGAAGGAATAAATTTTCAGATCTGAAATTTATCCTTTTCAACCCTTAGTAACCTGCAAATACAAGAGATTAAGCTACAAAAAAAGCAAATGGGGTGAGTAGATCCAAGAATATCAACAAAATACTTTTCTAATATTATGAAACCACTACACATAATATTTATACTACCATATATCTATCCAAGCAAAATACTTGGCTTGGACACCCTACAATAAATATAAAAGCAAAAACTCAAAGGACCAAAATACAAGTTACCTCCAATGTAGATCCAAATAAAAGTACCAAGAAGACTCTCAATTCCAATCTTTCCTCCAAATATTTCTTTATTAAAAGCAATCTTGAGCAAACACTTGCCACAAGCTTGAGAAAAAAAAGAGAGAGAAACAAAGAATGAGAGAGAAGAGTGGGAGAGAATGGAGAGGAGAGGAGAAATTTGGGTAGAGTAAGCTTGCACTAAGAATAGATGTCAAAAGAAGGAAGGGGAGACCTTTATTTATACCTGGGAGGAAAGAGTGACCCCTCATGGATGAGCTCCAAGTGTCACTCTCACACACACACTATCAATCTCAAGGCGGACACACTTGTAGGGTTTTGGAGAGGTGAAGGGTGTGAGGGATGAGTGAGGGGTATGGGAATAAACTCTTATTCCACCCAATCATCCAACTTAGATGCTAGGAGGGCACACTTAGTCTTAGGGGGTTTAATTCCCATTAATTTGTGAGTTGGGTTAGGTTTCTCATCAAGGGGGGCGCAACTCACTAGGGAGGAAGGTTGGTATGATGTGAATGCTAAGTGAGGGGGTGTAAAATGGTTAGGAAAGGGGTTTTGGTAGTTTAGGAATAGGTTTAGAAATTTCTCCCACTCTTTCTCTAATCAATTTGCTCTTTTTACAAAAAATTGACATTTTGACTATCTCAATTTCAACAATTAAATTGTTGTCTTAGACTGACTTAGACTCCTCATGGACAAACACCTAGAAAAACTTGTCCAACTGAGCTGAAACTTGGTCCAAGGGTGTAGGGGGTATCATTCCATTTCTTTTGAGGAAAAAAACCCCTATAAAAAGCCCCAAGGACCTAGTTTTTACATTTTTACATCAAAATTAATTAAAATTACCATTAACTAGGTAATTTTAAAAAATTAAAAAAAAAACTATCAAAACTCGACGGAATTCCGCAAGACTCTAGGAAATGTCTATAATGGTCATTTAAAATATTCCTAGACACTATATACCATAGGGCTCTACCATTAGATCACATTTCACCACTTCAGAGGATTATTGTGGAAGTGAAAAACTAAAGGGAAATTAATAAGGCTGGTTAGGCCAAATTAATAATCCGAGGAAAAAAAAACACTCGATGAAAGGGACTCCTCTAATGATAAATTCCTAGGAAATTGATCTAAACCATGATCCATGAAGACCCATTACATCATTATCCCACGCAGGGGAGCGAAAATTCCAAATACAAAAATACATGCTAAAGGCCAAAATTGCCTTGTAGAACCAACAAGTCTTCAACTTGGTAGCACCATAAGGTGCATATATTCATGGCACATGGAGTTGAACCCGTATTTGAAATAGGTGGTCAACATCTATCTTCACAAGGGGACATGTGTTTGATCTTCACTTGGGAAGGAGAACATACAAGAATCCAGAATCTACAAAACAAAGTGCTCACCAATACCCAACATAAATACATGCATAAGATGAATAAATAAATGTTATAAACAACAATTACATAATGAAATAAATTACTATTGTACAACAATTACAAAATTAAATTATGATACAATGAATCATCTAACATAATTACATAATAAATGAAATAATAAAAACCTAAAATGAAGGAGAAGGGTTAGAGATACGTTACAAAGGGTGTCCTTTTGGACACCAAGTTGTCATGTTGAAGAAAAACTTCAAGGGGGAGTCCTCTCACTAGCATGTCTGACTTTATGTCATCCCACTGGATGAGAAGAGTTTCTAGAAGACTAATACACTTTATCTTGATTTTTGATGTACACATGTGAATCCATGCTTCTAACCTTAGGCCACTTGGGATAATCCTGCTTAAAAAAATTCTGATGATTCTGCATAGGTGTCAAGTGAAAAGTTTTTGAACTTAATTTTTCCTTAAAAGGCTTAGCATTCCTATTCATAGGGATATATAATTCACATTATCATTACTAAACTTATCATCCTTACGATTCTCCATCAGACTTGCATCATATATTTTTTCTTTGATTTTCCGAATTTATGAAAAATAAAGAGGATGTGGCCCAAGAATTCCAGCTGATTTCTTCTGACACCTAACTGATTCCTTTGATATAAACTAGTGATATGATGACACATTTTCTACTAAAAATCCAACTTTGATTCTAATTCTGAAGGATTGAAACCATTATCCATTATATCCAAATCTTCCTCAAGAAAAATCCCATCAAAAGAATCCATGGTGTCCCAAACACTATAAATGTTTGGGGGTTCATCTTTAAGTTTCGTCTTGGTAGATGTTAGAGAAATAGACTCTATATCATAACATCCCATCTCCAGTTCAGGATACACAACATCATTTGTGGGATTCCTAGGATCTTCAACATGGTACTTTCTTTCCAACTCCCTGTTTAATCTAAACATGGAACCATTTGGAGTTGGAATGGTGGCATAAGTTAAATCCATTTGCAAATTACCACCTAAATCTGCAATTTTCTTCCTTGATAACAACATACCCCAAGCATCAGGTACATCAATCACAACTATGTCCATCTCTATCATGATGTCTGGGAATGCAACCAAGTGTACTTGTAATCCTTTAATCAAACCATGCACCTGAATTCTTTTACTATCCATAGCAAAAATGTTATGATAAGGTCTATATATCCTCAAGTTTAATTGTTGCATTACTTTATTAGTCATAACATTCAAGCTAGCTCATGATTCAAGCATGCAGTTGTGAAGAATAAAATAATTCATGACCAAAGATAGGTAAAAATGTTTATTCTTTTCATTTCTCCTATCCATATTCTACAAAATAATAGGTCCATCCTGATAATCTACCACTGGTGGAATGTCAACATTGTTCTAAGAAGGATTTTCTATGGCTTTGAGTAGCTTCTCCCTCTGAGAAGGAATCTTCATTATTTATGACACAACCACCAACATTTTTTCATTACTTAACTACCCTCCTAAGTCAATATATAAATCTAAACTTGTGTGAACCATTGGTTTAGGAGAGGGAGGAGGTACTCCTAAAATACTTCGTTAAGGCCTACCCTAATTATTGCTTCCATTCCTTTGATAAGTAATTCCTCTATATCTAGCCATTTCTGCTACTTGTTGTGGAGTAGGCTTTAGACCAAATTTTTATGTTGCCTTATCCACCACAACATTATTCATGCAGCTTACCCCCTCACTATGCTCCATCAAATCCAGACATTCATACATGCCAACATTATACTCATGACCAAACATATTAACTTGTTCATTTTTTTTCTTTATAAGGTCTCATTTCACCACAAATGTGAAGAAAAACTTGGCAAGTTGATTCCTCATGAAACTGTCCACAAGGCATACAATAAAGAATAGCTTGGTGATAAACCAAGTTAGTGGATTCGAATGGATTTGGGTGTCTTTGATCTTGGGGAGGAGGTCTCTTAGGCCATTTATTATTTGGCCTATGTTGGGGTATACTATATTGACCCCTTTCCATGGATATCAACCTATTATGCATGCCATTCATTTGATTAACATGTTCCTTCAATTGATTAGCATGATTAATATCCATTTCTTTAATCAATTGAGTGAGTTCCTTAATTCCATTATTATAATACCCTCGACTTTCAACCTTCTTTTTCTTTTCCTCATAAGGTTGAGAAGAAGTTCCTATAGAAAAACCAAGAATGTTAGACTTCCTAGCATCCTGCATATTTTTATCAATCCTCACAACCATAACTTTTGCATCCTTAAGAGTTTGAGGATCTTTATCCCTTAGTGCATATCTCATTCCCCCCTCAAAAGCTTCCATATAATAAATAAAAATTGCAGCATTTGAAGGCTTAATATTTGTAGGGAGACTTTCCACCAAGTCATTACATATTTTGTTAAATTCATCCATAGTTTCATTTTCCTTTTTTTGACTTGAGCTAAGGGCAGCTAGTAAAAATATGTTTTCTTTTTTATCACCCCACCTTTCCTTGAAAGATTTAACTATTTCAGCTAGGGCGCTAAACTTGTTGGGATCTTACTCCAAAAACCATTATGCATAATCCCCCTCTAAGGAGGTGAAAAATAGTTTCATATGTACATCCTCTTCATCATGACCCCAACAATTTGAATACACATAAGTCAAAATTCGAAACATGAGAGTTAGCACTGACAACATTATTTCCTGAAAAACAAGGCAACTTCTCAATTGCTTTATCATGAATTGTGTGGGGATCCCCTTGGATTTCTTCAAAATTCAAAGGCCTCATAAACATACTCATGGTTACATTAGAATTAGTTGTTGTAGTATTAAAAGTTGGTTGATTATTATGTTGAAACAATAATTGGATATCAGAGAGTGCTTCTTCCCCAAGACTTTCAAGTAGCCTTCTAGGAGTAAGGCGATTTAATCTCCTCCTATAAACCTTTTTGGGTTTAGGAAAAGAGTAAGTCACTCCTTGTGAAGTGCTCCTAGTAGTATGCTTCAAATATTTTTCCAATCGATTCGCCACTTTGAGGGTAAACAAACAAAAATAAACCAATCCAGGTTAAAAAAAAATTGGGAACAATTTTTTTACTTAGTTTTTAAAGAATAAATTAATTAAGTTGTTAAGGACAAGGATAAAATACTTATCCTCAACAACGACACAAAAGATGTTTCCGTCCTTATACACACTTGAAAACATGGACTAAGTCCAATCCACTTAGTGTGTCCTTGGAGGCACAATGCCTAAGTTCAAGCCCATTGTCACCTCGACTTGAACTTCTTTTGTCTAGGATTACTCCTAAGGAAGCCAAGGGGGATGGACCCTAGTTACTATATGATATTAAAGGTTACTTCTAGGAGTTTATTTTAATTAGTTAATGGTTTGGGGGAGTCTAGCCCATATGAGAGACAAACAATGCAAAGTACAACAATTCAATGCAAAGGCAAGCCCTTTCCCTAGGTCAACTAAGACTAGTGCCTAAAGTTGGGAAAAAGGAATCAACTAAGTTAAAGAGATTAGAAGTCAAACTTTACAAAGATTACAACTAAATACAAAGAATTTAATTAGCTACAAATGAATGAAATAAACAACTATCTACAAAGATAAGAATATCTAAATATACAACTAGATACAAAGATACAATTATGAACAAGAAAGGAAACAAGAACTAACTTGAAACTAACTTGAAACAACTTGATTGTGAAGGGAAAAGAAGGATTTCTCAAGAGAAAAGATTACCACAACACATCAAGCCAACAAACCTAAACAATAGAGTGCCTCCACAAGATGCAAAATTCCAAGGGGTTGCTTCAATGGCATCCAATACACAACAATCAAACCCAAATAGTGAAGTTGCCTCCAAGGGATGCACAATTTCAAGGGGTTAAGCCAATAACTCAACACACAACTCAAAATTACATTAAAATGATCAAAAGAGAGCCTCAAAGGGCAAGTAATGCACAATAAGTTCATTTAGTTAACATCAACAACTTGATTAAATACAATTGCATGTCAAGCAAATGGAACTGAAACGTACTTGCAAGATTATAAAGAATAAACCATGAAATAGATAAATGAAATTAGCCCAAGGTTGTAGTGGATTAATTTTAGGATTGATTAAGTTATTAAATGAAAGTGAATCCTAAAACTAAGTGACTTCCCTAGAACTCTCCCCACTTATAACAAAAGGACCGATGGGTGTTCAATAAGTGAGGCAAATAAGGCCACACCCTAACTCCACAAGTCAATCAGGGGAAAAAAAGTACTCAAACAAGGGGGACACCTAGTGTTGTGAGACTATCCCTGATCTAGAACCTCTTGTTCTTTCCTTAAGTATTTTTTTTTATTGCAAAGTTGGGACAGTTAAAGGTGTTACTAATTAAACTAGATTTATTTTAGGCCCTAAGGATCTAAATACAAATTGAGCTTAGAGTTGATTGAATTAATTTAGTTGAGTGATTGCAATGTAGAGTGCTTGAAAAGTAAAGTTCTTGTAAATGAAATGAAATTACTTGACAAAAGTAAATAGCTTGAAAGAATGAAGTACTTGAAATGAAATTTGCAAGAAATAAAAGTGCTTGGAAAGGTAAATTGCAAGATACTAAAGTACTTGAAAATGAAATTGCATGAAAGAATAAAGTACTTGAAATAAAAATCTTGCAATGACTTGAAAATAAAATGAAATAGACAAATAAGAAAGTAAATGATTATGTCTCCATGGGCTTAAGAAAACATTATGTGATTAGCTCCTAACATCTAGAGAATTAAACCATTAAGCATAAAAAAGATAGAAGCAATAACCAATAATATCTACCTAGCCTTGCGATTTAGGATGGTTGGCTTAGCCAAACACTTTCCTAGTTGTAGGAAAACAAGTTAATGAAATATAAAGATAACTTGAAAAAGGAAACTAAACTATGCAACCAAAACAAGTGCACAAGGTGGAGGGCAAGGCCTTCCAGTTTTGTGCACAAGTGGGTAAATAAAATAGATGCTTGAAATAAAACTTATCCTAGCCACACAACCTTGTCCTAATGACAAGTAGGGAAAACAAGTAAAATAAAACAAATGTTAAAATTAAATCTACAATCCTATCCTTACGTTTTAGGATGGTTGTCTTGGCCAAACTATTTCCTAGGTGTAGGCAAATTGAGAGAATAAAAATGCAGAAAATTTACAATACCTGGGAAATGCAGGCCCTTGGAACTCCCTTGGGCTTGCTTACAATGAGAGATAGATGGAGAAAGAAGTGGGTAATGTTTACTCCAACTTGGGAGGGTTATATCTTGTGTGTAGATGCCCCAAATGGGCTGTAGATCCCTCTTTTTGGTGAAAACCTGCAAAAAAACAGCAAGCTAATGCTTGTTGGAAATGTTACAAAAACACCAAATATCTTTTAAAAAATTATGTTAGTGAAAACCATGAATTTGTAACATTTAGGACAGCATATAATATGTTGAAAGAGAGTTATTAAAGAGTAGAAAATGTACCCAAAGTGTTAGAGGAAATAGAAAGATAAGAACACATGTTGTTAAGAGGAATATAAGTGGGTGAATGGATAAATTTCCAGATCTGAAATTTATCCTTTTCAACTCTTAGTAACTTGCAAATACAAGATATTAAGCTACAATACAAGCAAAGGGGGTGAGTATATCCAAGAATATCAACAAAATACTTTGTTAATATTAGGAAACCACTACACATAAGATCTATGGCAATACTACCATAGATCTATCCAAGCAAAATACTTGGCTTGGACACCCTATACTAAATCTATAAGCAAAAACTCAAATGACCAAAATATAAGTTACCTCCAATGTAGATCCAAAAAAAATCACCAAGAAGACTCCCAATGTCAATGTTTCCTCCAAATATTTCTTTATTAGAATCAAGCTTGAGCAAATACTTTCCAAAAGCTTGAGAAAAAAATGAGAGAGAAAGAAAGAATGAGAGAGAAGAGTGGGAGAGAATGGAGAGGAGAGGAGAAATTTGGGTAGAGTAACCTTGCACTAAGAATAGATTTCAAAATAGGGAGGGAGAGGCATTTATTTATACCTAGGAGGCAAGAGTGACCCCTCATGGATGAGCTCCAAGTGTCACTCTCACACACACACTATCAATCTCAAGGGGGGAACACTTTTAGGGTTTTGGAGAGGTGAGGGGTGTGAGGGATGAGTGAGGGGGGATGGGAATAACCTTTTATCCCACCCAATCATCCAACTTAGATGCTAGGAGGGAACACTTAGGCTTAAGAGGGTTAATTCCCATTAATTTGTGAGTTGGGTTAGGTTGCTCATCAAGGGGGGCGCAACTCAATAGGGAGGAGGGTTGGTATGATGTGAATGCTAAGTGAGGGGGTGTTAAAAGGTTAGGAAATGGGTTTGGGTAGGTTAGGAATAGCTTTAGAACTTTCTCTCACTCTTTCTCTAATCAATTTCCTCTTTTAACAAAAAAATGACATTTTGACTATGTCAATTTCAATAATTAAATTGTTGTCTTAGACTGAATTAGACTCCTCATGGAAAAACACCTAGAGGAAAATTCAATTTTAATGATTTAAATTAATGGTTTAATCTAAATTATAAAGGTTTTTATAAAATATTTATTTTTTTCATCATTATTATAAACATTATATCCATCCTTCAATATTTTATGAATTGTTTTCCTAGAAATTAAAATGTTTTTTAATTAATTTAATAAATGTATAATCTTGTTTTATTATTGGTTTGATGGATAGCGATGGGAATAAATTCACTTGGCGAAGGGAATTAGTTTCCAATTATTTGTTAGATAATTAAAATTGATTTCAAAAATATGAAAAAACAAAATTTAACACTAGTAAACAATTAGGTGCACTTAATTCTTTAACACAGGGTATTAATTCATGTTGTTGGACTTGGTACTTGAATCAAGCAAAGTAATTGATTGATTCAAATCATGACATGAAGCACTCTAACTTTGCTACACTTCCTAATCACTCTCACCAACTACTTCACCATCATTATCCCATCATTATCCATAGCCATGTTGGGCACTTTTCCATCTTATCCTTCTATTTTAATTGTTTGAGTTGTGCTCTACCAAAGAAAAGGTAGTTATAGCAGATCCTACAAAATCAATAGAAATACTAGTAACAACATATACAATAGCAATTTGAGCCATGACATTGGTCTTCTTTAGGTCATAATTTAGCCACCCAACTCACTCCCTCCTTCTACTGGTTGGTTGAGGATGCCGAGCTAGTTCATTCATGGTTGATCCAGATTATGTTGAGAATGAAATGAAGGAAGAGATATTAAAAGTAAATACACAAAGAAATTGCAAGAAACACAAAAATACAATAATACGCCATTTCTATTAATGAAAGAAATGCACATAAACCGTAAAAATACAGAGTGAATGAAATCACTAGAATGGTGGCATCTTATCTCTGAGAAGAGATAAGACTACTATGCTCATTTGCGAGAAGATGATTACAATGAGGATCCAAAGGCCTTTTTAACATAAATCATAAATGAGAAAACCCTAAACATCCAAAACTCTAACCCCGGATGATCCAGAATATATTTGCAGAACAAAATGAATACAGATTATTATCAAAATATTCTTAACACATAATAACAAATATATAGTAAAATTGGTTTCTATTCAATAAGGAAATAGATGAAATTGTAAAATGCAGCAGAAACAAGCTTGCTAGAATGGTGGTGGCTTATCTCTAAGAAGAGATGTGACCTCTATGCTCATTCGCAAGAATATGATTGCTTTGAGGCTCTAAAGGCATTTTTACAATAAACATGAATGTCAAAAACCCTAAACATCCAAAAAACCTAACCCTAGGAAATGAAGCGCCAAAAGTCATGTGGGCCCCGTTTTGGTAAGTTAGTACATCAACTTCCTTGGGTTGTAACTTTTACATATGATCTTTGTTTTAGGCGCATGATAGCCCGTTGGAAAGGTCTATCCAAGGACTACACATTTTATTGATATTTATCAAAAGTCATTCTGACTGTGGCGAGCCCTAAAAAATGTTGTTTAGGGCCTCGAAATGGAATCGCAAGTCAAGGACCCGAAAACTAGGGAAAAAGTTGCCAAACTGGAAAACTGCCAAAATGTGCTAGTTGGAATATGTGGGAGGCCACCGACATCCATCTGGATCACCGGAAGATGAAAGACCAAAAGGCCTGTGGGCCCTGATGGGGGTAATTAATACATCAACTTCTCGAGGGCATAACTTTTGCATATGATATTTGTTTGGGGTGTTCAATACCTCCACAGAAAGCTCTAGTCGAAGAGTATAACATTCATATGGGGACAATGCATGTTGTTACCAACCCCTCGTCCCTCAAAAGTCCAAAAAAAGATCATTTAGGGCCTCAAAATGGCCCCAGAAGTTCAAGACCTGAAAAACTATAAAAAAATGCCAAGGCGGAAAACCATGTTTTGAGTCAGTGGAATAGGTGGGTGGCCACCAATAACCATCTAGATCATTCCTCCCCACTTGGGAAGTAATTTTTCCCATTATGTCAAGTTCCCATGGGAGATGAGGAAGCTTTTGCTAAATCTGAACCTTGTTGAGTTGCTTACCTTGCAGAATAAGTTGTCCTACTTAGCTTGTTGAAGGATGTCATGAACTTGTTTCTAGAGGAAATGGATCCATTCGATCAATATGGTTGCATGATATGCCTTGGTTTGAGTGTGGGAGGACTCTGCCGATGAAGATGCCGCCTGAGGAGCTATATCAATGGGGGATACTAGTTGAAATCCCGAGCACACCTGAAAAGGTTTGTGGCCAATCGATCTATGAAGGGCTCTGTTATATCTTGACTTGACTAGGAAGTGTGAAAGAGGTTGAAGCACACACTGACACTAAGAGAGGGGGTGAATCAATGTCTGGAACTTTTGGCTACTTTTCACACTTTCATAAATTAACTAAATTAACTAAATAAGATATATGAAGTTCAATTAATGATTCATAAACATGTATAACACAAATTGTATGAAGTAGATAAAATATCATTCTTTTATTTATTTAACTTGAATGAATACAAATAAAATCAATCCTTTAATCTTCAACTTCAACTTAATATGAGAGATCCAACTCTCTAATACAAGACCCAACTTGTAGTTCTCATATCTAACTGAGAAATAAGGAATCCAACCCTCATAACAAGACTCAGTTTGTTGATCTCAGATCCAATTGAGATGTGAGGAATCCAATCCTCATGACAAGACTCAACCTGTAAACATGCACTAACTTGATAGAATAAACTTTCATTCAATGCATTATATATATATATATATATATATATATATATATATATATATATATATATATATATNCATGACAAGACTCAACCTGTAAACAAGTACCAACCTGACAGAATGAACTTGCTAATTGTACACTTGTCTCATTCTCTGTTTTGCTGCTAGTAGGAACAATGCTAATTGTACACTTATCTCATTCTTTGTTTTGTTGTTGGCAGTTTATCTAGAATATCTAAAGGGTAGAATCACAACAGTGGTTTGATTGATCTTTAATCAATGTGCCCCTAATACCAACACGTGTGATTATTCAATTTTTTTATATTGGATTTTGTTAGTTTTTACCTTGTAGTGTGTATATATTTTCATAGTATTGTCTTATTTCATCTATTATCTTATATGTCGTTACGGAGAGGCCATCAAGATTTTATATATCCTATGAAATATTACATTTGGTTTTGCAACTCATTTGTTAAGCAAGACAGGGATGTTGTTAGGGAGAGGATATCAAGATTATATGGTCTATGAGACATTACATTCGCTTTTGCATCTCATTTGTTAAACAAGACAAGGATTGCTATTTGAAATGATATGGAATTGAAGATTTTATCCATTTTTTTATGCATGCTATGAATAAATATCTTGCAAAATTATTGCTTAAACATCACACAATGAAACATCATGTGAACTAGAAGAAGGAGGAACATAGGGTGATAAGGTGAGCACACATGCTATTAATACATATCTCACGAAATTATTGATTCACAGACCACACAACAAAACATCACGTGAACCAGAAAATGAGGAACATAAGGTGATAAGGTGAGCACACAAATACACCAAATCATTACAAATAGATGCCCTATATATATATATATATATATATCCACCAAGACATCTTCCTCCCTTCATATTCCTTTACTTATATATTCCTCCAAAGGGTGCCACTTTGAAACAATGTGTCATTTTGGAATGAAACATTGCACCCCTTCATTTAATTAACACAAATGATAACTTTTATTATTTGACTTTCCTACACCAATTTAGACAGTGATTTTTGTATGAATATTCTAGAGTGATGGAAACAAATTTTACAATTCTATGACATGGGTTTTTGCAGAACATGCCCAATTATCTGATTCATGGAAAGTTTCCCCAACAAGTGTGCGAGGTGGCCAGTACAGGAGGTTGTTTGAAGGAAAATTTCCTATATTTTCCTTTCGTCGTCGGATTCCAGATTGACTTCAGTACATATTACCTTTTCGTGAATGTCTAAATCGACCTCCGCATATATCCTTTGTTGGTGATTATTTAAACTCAACTTGTAATCATTTTACTTGATGGTTATATTAAAATCGGTTCCCTCTCAGCTGCTAGTCACTAAATATTTGACTTGTTCTCACCCTTTTTCGTATTTTCTTCCTCATTCGACTAACAAACATCTTTTTGGTCGACTCAACTAGGAGAAATTTCGACTTGAGTATTTCAATTCTAGTCGACCCATATTGCTTCAGCCTCAAACCGAATTGTATTTAAGTTTTCTTCGACTTTGACCTTTAGGTTATTTCTTTCTTGGACCGACTCGACTTAGAAGAAAACCGACTTGAGAAATTTGAATTTGGTCGTCTCCACTTGCTTTGGCCGACTTGTATTCCTTGACTCAATTTTCCTTCGAATTTGACCTTCAGTTGGTCAACTCGTCTTGAAATCGATCGACTTGTCTTCTCCAACTTCTATCAATCTCCAGGCTTTCAATCAGTCGACTTGTCTTTGACTCATCTTGCAGTCGATTGACTTCCAGATAGTCAACCTTATTTTTGTTTTAATCGACTCAACTTGTGACTCGATGGTGTCAATTCTTCCTCACCAAACATCCACCATTGACTATCTGTCTCATCTCTGGACTCTTCTTCAATTGATATTTTTTGAATCAATTTTAATGAACCATGTCTTATTAACTTCTTTATTTGTGATTTGTATGGATCTATATTGGATTATCCATTTGCCCTTTTTATCTAGACAGATTCCTCATAGTTTCTTCTTTTGTGCATGGATGTTAATGACACAATCTCAAAATTATACATATAAGATGAGTGTATCAAGCTCATACAATATACTAGTCAATATTATCTTTCTACTGATATTCAAGTCATCTTCATAACATTATGTTCAATATTGACAATGCTTGACATTCGAATCACCTTCATAACATTATGTCCAGTATTGAAAATGCTTGAAATTCAAGTCACCTTCATAACATTATGTCCAACCTTCATAACATTATGCCCAATATTGGAAATTCTTGACATTCAAGTCACCTTCATAAAAATATGTCCAATATTGAAAATGATTCTCAAACCAATCAATCAATGATACTTCACCTATTTATCAAGGTTGACATCATTGACAACCAAATTACCAACAAAGGAACCCCTGTAGGTGAAGCAAGAATACCTCTATGCTCTTATACAATCATGTCGAACTACTTATGCTAGAAAAAAATGTCTTGGGTTGAGGTTAAGTGGTTGCAATTTCCTTTTGTTCACCTACTGACCATATTGTGAGGAGGATAAACTTGCAGTATGAGAGATTACTTTGTGGCACTGTTTTGTTGGGACAATAGTCATAACTACCTATCGTACCCTGTAGAGTTGACCCCCTAGAGTAACAATGACACTATGAGGTTGAGACTTATAACAACATGATGCTTCCACATATACAACTGGCCTAATAGAACATCACATAATTTTGTTAGGTGTTAGCCTTTGGTCCACAATTGCACGTGTACCATCCTTCTTAGCGCTGGGGATTTTTAGACCCAAGGTTCGTCCAGAGTTTTCCAAAAAAACCCCAAAGAAATGACATATCAATCCTCAGACAAGGCCGAGGAAGCTCTCACCCAAGATGCATAGAGGATCACATAGAGCATAAGGTATTGTGACATGGATGAAGGATTAAACATACAAAAAATTACAGTAATTGACATCCATGTAACTCAGGTATGATAACCTATTTAGGACAAAGAATTAAAACTATACACACATATTCAACTCATTCATAACATACACATATAGTTCAAAACTACCATATCTTTATTACTAGAAGTATTCCATCACATCAAAGATATATAGTCCGTTGAACAGTTGCCTATGGTAGCCACATAAATTCATTTCATTACTATATAAAATAGTGGAAAATCAACATAATTAACCATGTGCCTTGCATTAGGACTCAAACATATCAAAGAAACAATAATATATATTCAAAAATCACAGGATTACAACAAGCTCAGAGTGAGCTCGATACCAGTAACTAAGCTAAATAAAAACTCTCTGACTATTCGGATAACCAACCAATCGACCAATCAATCAATTACATAACTATCGATCTAAGCTTAGATATCCTTTTTGTATCTCCCACTATTGTGTAGTGTTGTCTCTTTCTTCTCTGCTCCACTCGCTTGTCTGATCCAAGTTCCTTGCATGCTTCTGGTGCATGCCATTTCTCCACATAGACTCTATGTATTAGGGGAAATATTAAATTCTTGACAATATCACCTTTTGGTCGCCCCACATCTTTGTATGCTACTGGAAATAATAATTCAGGGAGATTTCTTTGTGATTCTTTTCTTGATTCCAGCGGGGATCTTCTTCGATTCCGGTGCAACTAAAAAAACTCAGACCAACGCACACTTGGCAGTCTTTACACTCGGTGCTCTACTAAAAAAACTTGGTCTAATGCACACTTATGAAATTCCTCATACATTTTCTTAGGTGCACACAAAACTATGGAATGAACATGCACAACTTCATTTGTGTGCGCATGCAAAACTGAACCCAAAACTTTGGGTGCCAACATGCCCCCACCACTATTATCTGGCTTGTCCTCGAGCCAGCTACTAGATATTATTTAGGAGGGTAGTTGGAGGAAGAGAAGATCGTCATTATTATGAAGAGTTGGGATTGTGTCCAATTGCTCGAATCGAAACCTTCACTAGTGCATGTGGAAGTGAATGAGGGATCTATTTAAAGTCCCCCATTACGCACTATCTTTTGAGTAGTGATGAGGTTCCCTCAAGAGAGAGCATCATTATGTTCTTGTCTTTTTGGTTTGGGATAGTTAGGATGAGAAATATTTCTCAGCCAGTCTAGTTTTGGGGGGTTGTGGAGTGATGATAGGATGTGAGAGTAGGGATGCCATGAAAGGGATTGAATAAAGGAAGTTGGCTTGACTTTCTTTCTCTAGGGTAGGTTGTGATGACAATGGGTGGGAGTATGGTGTAAGGAGATACATTGAGTAGGGTCGCATATTAACAACAAAGGGGATGAAGCATGGCGAATAGTCAAGCATCTCTAGGCATAGGGGGATGGGGAGCGGTTTTGAGAAAAAAAGAGGGTTCAGAAAGTTGGGGGTTATGAAGTTGATATTCTCGAGGATAGGGGGTGGTCGGATGATGAATGAGCAGGGGTTGATATACTAACCACCTCCTGGAATACTTCAAGATAGCCTCTTGGGTTGGTCGATCGAACTGGTGATAAAATAATATGGATAGCCTACCAAGCCATGCCATGATAGGGGATTGGGAGAATCACAAGGATATGAGAAAGGAAATTGTGACAGAATTTGGTAAAGAATTGCGCTATCTAGTAATCGGGGGAATTAAATATATAGGTGGGAGCTGGTGGGGATGTGGAGGAAGGAGGATGCAACAATGTGAAGGAAGGGATGGCATGAAGGGTAAGAAGGAAGTGACTAAAAATTGTAGAGGACGAGTGCATCGATATTATAGATCGGTCTTACTAGAGAGGGTTATCATAGAATGTGATACTAGCAGCCAATGTGTACTTGCAGACATGACTCAAATGAGATTATTTTCCCTTTTTAGAGATAAAGCATCAAGAACGTCACCAACACCCACATGATGTGTACATAAATAACACCCTATACTTGTTGGAAAAAATGTAGTTGTACTTGGAAATATCAATGACATGCACCTGATGCCACTTGATCAATATCGCCTGAGTGATTGATATGAATGATTGCATTTTCAAAATGTGAATTATGTCGATTTTGAGTTGCACTAAAGACTGTACAATCTATGCTAATATTATTTTGTTGATCCATAAATCTAACAAAAGGTTAAATTGTGTTTGACCCTTGAGGGCCATAGTACACCTTCAACCAACTACTATTGATGCAACCTTTGAGGGGTTGTCCTTGTAGGGTAGCCATCTTCAAGGAACTTGCTTCACTAATGTAGCCTAGCCAAAATAGAACCCTTTGTCACATTCATCTTGTGATGGTATGATACATGTTGGTGATCTTGGTACATGCTTGGTACATGACTAGAGGCATGTTTTGTTGATATTGAGCATCTAGTTGAAAGGTGTTCTTGGTGATCGTGGATCTGGTTTCGTTGATTTTGAGTATCAACAGTGGTGACAGGTTGATGATGGTATGTCAATGAAAGGTTGATTATAGGTTGATTATCAAAGGCAGTGACAGTATCAGTGGTAGTGACAGTTTGTTCTACACTTATATTTCAGGGAAAAAGGATGGGCAAAGGAAAGGGGATTGTATCCTCCTTCCGGTTGGTGTTGGAGAACACAGGGAGTTGAAGCTTCCTTCAGGTTGGAGCTTGTAAATCAGGGGGTCATAGCCTCCTTCTGGTTGGAGCCAGAGAATTCAAGGAGTTGTAGCTTCCTTTAGGTTGGAGCCTGTAAATCAGGGGGTCATAGCCTCCTTCTGGTTGGAGCCAGAGAATTTAGGGAGTTGTAGCTTCCTTCGGGTTGGAGCCTGTAAACTAGGGGGCTGGAGCCTCCTTCCAGTTGTACTTGGAAAATCAGGGAATTTTAGCTTCCTTTAGGTTGGAGCCTATAAATAGGGGATTGGAGCCTCCTTCTAGTTGTAGCTAGAGAATTGGGAAGTTGGTGCTTCCAATGAATATAATATTGATATATATAATAAATAATTGCGTGGTTTTCTCCCATTTGGGTTTCCATTTAAATTATGGTGTATTGTGTATTTGATGTTATGTTTTTGAATGGTATTGCTTATGGTTATATCCTCATGATATATTGAATGCAATCATAGATGATATGTTGTTGATAAAGTTGAATTTTATATATTCTGATTAAAAGTGGTAAAAGTGCTCATACCGAATCACCACCACCCCTCCCCTCTTAGTATTCCAACAAAACATGTATGCAAGTAAATTTATTGAATTCTATATTTTGTTTTATTAATGGTTTATATTTGGATCTAGAGAGACAAAGCCTTCAAATCTCTCCTTTCAGATTCATTGAGTTCAAATAACATTTCATATACCTAGGGTTTCATTTCAAGCACAATGGTTATGGGAACAAGGACTAGGAATGATTGATAGATAAGATTGAGGCTAGATTATACCATGGGAAATTTTGAGTATCCATTCTTATCTTAAAGTGTAGAAAACTTGTCAAATCTTACTAATTCTTAAAATTCCATCGATTAAATGTTTGGTTATATTTTTGTAAAAAATTAAAATTTCTAAATATTTTACATAGTTTCTAAAAACAATTGGTGATTTTAAGAGTACAATTCATTTATGTTATAAAATTTGGGAGAATAAAATGGAAATTGGCCAATGACTTTTTGGAAAAAATCATAGAAAATTGACCCACAAGAAAACTTTATCTACCAAAATCTGTCCTATATTAAAAAATTGGTGTAATTGATGGTTATCAATAAGATTTAAGATGACTTTGGTCTACTAGAGACAATCCCAAATTTTTGGCATACATTAGCATATATAATAGAAGAGATATTATAGAGGATCACAAAGAAAGCTTTTATGTTTATGTGGACTAGGAAATAATAAATAGAAGGAGGAGCAAGGAGAAAGTTTTTATGTTTATGTAGACTAGGAAATAATAAATAGAAGGAATCCCATTTGTTAAATGGGAGGTAATAGATAAGCTAAAGGGAGAAGGTGGGTGGGGCTTAAATAATATCAACTTCTTTTGAAAATCCATAGTAACCAAAAGCTTACAAAGAGTCATTACACATGAAAATTTATGGAAGAAGAGTCCTTACACATGAAACTTTATGGAAAGATATTATAGAGTAAAAAATACATAAAGTAAGGGTCTATAAATTGGATCAAAACTTAAAAGAAGTGAATAGAAACTATGTCCACACATTGGAAGGGTTTAGTTGAATTATTCCCATTGCTAGTACATTGGTTGGTATGGAAGGTAGGCACATGGGAGTATGTTAAGATTGGTATTAACCCTTGGATTAGATGCATAAATGACAATAGGCTACTTGATAATTTGAAAGAATTTGTTTATGACAAAGGCATTTTTAGTAGATTAGGAGAACACAAATATATGGCAATAGAGTGGATGAGGGTAGATAGATTAAGGGTAGAAGATGAAGATGAAACTACGAAGAATGCTTATGTCTATATTTTACATAGAAGCCATGTTAGAATTAGTGAGGAAGAAGACACAGTATTCAGGTCTTATTATTCAACCTAATTGGATTATCAAAGATGTTAGAATTAGTGAAGAAGAAGACATAGTATTTAGGTTTTATTATTCAACCTAATTGGGTTATCAAGAAAACTTCTCTTTTGATTGTAGACACACATCTCGGGGTTGGAAAAAATTATGGAAGCCTTAGAAAAAAAGAAAATCTTTGTGAGGTTTGAACTTAAGAAGTTTTGCATGATCAAATGGATGAGTGGTACAAGCTAGTTAGTTAAAAAATGAATTAATGAATAGAGAATCTTTTCTTCAGTCATTTTGTGTTTAGAAGATAGATTCACTTTCAAAAAAGATTTTTAAAAAAATATAAAAATGGAAAAGGTGTTCTATGAAGAGTGCACATGGGGAATAATTTTTATCTCTTAAGCCAATTGTATAAAATGTATGGATACATGTATAAAAGGTGTTGAAGATGCTGATATTGTAGCTCAAATTTGATGATGATAGTTAACGTTCATTAAAACTGTGTAAAATCAAAATCTACGATTTAAATGAAATTGAAATTTCTCGAAAAAGGGAAAAATAGTTGTATGTCACTCCTTTATGTCTTATTTAATCTACTTTTCCAATTCTATGGCTTTACTTTTACTTTAAATTAAAAATAAAGGAAATGCATTGACAGAGCTTGGGTCTTGGGTCGGGTGGAGTTCCCATTGCACACCGATTTAACACAAAGTTAGAGAACTTATTCATATGTACATCATGACGTGCTTTGCCAACTCTTCTTTCACTGAAATCGGAAGAAAAAATGAATGGGTTCCAATTATTTCTTCTCATCATATATTCTTACATTCCACAATCCAGTTGATTCCGAGAGGGCTATCTATATTTTGTATGCAGATGCAGAAGGAATGAGTATTAATGAATCCGAAAACAACAAGTGTTGCTAAATTCCTATTGATATCGACCTTCAAAAATCCAAATTTGTTTAGTGGAGGAGATCATTATTGGTGCAGTATATTTTGATCACTACACAGATGGCACAAAAGGAAGTGGAAGTGAAAGTGGAAGAGGAAGAACCGCTAGTGACTAGGAAAGAGTATGTTGAACAAGTTAAGAATATAGTTGCGGATAACAACAAATCTCTAGTATCAGAGATTGCCAATAGACTGATCTCGAATGTGGAAGAACAGCTAGAGATTACAGAGGAGTGAGCAGGAAAATTTAAAAAGATGCTTGATCTTGATAACAATTCTTATCCAAATGAGCCTAGGCTTCCGCACGTGGTGACGACTCTCATGAATGTAAATCTTGAGGTGTACATTCCGTGGTTTATCTCCATGGGGCCTTACCACCATTGGAAGCTCAAGAAAGACATTTCTTCTTCTGCGAGAGGTACTTATCAAGTTCGTAGTCTCAAGATCTCAATTGCGGAGGAGTACAAAGTCAATTCCTCGGTGACAATTGCGTAGACGGTGCATAAAAATGGCAATATTTTTGATTCCATAGTTGAAACGATCAAAGGGATGTGGTCAAAAATTGAGTGATTCTATGACTGGAAAATAGAAGACGGCTAGAGCTCTAAGAAATTATCTTTGATGATGGCGGTAGATTTATATCCGGAGAAACCATCCATCAAAGAGAATATTTCACTGTCGGCACAGTCGTCGACGATCTAATCAACGAAGGGGGTTGGGTAATTGTCCTTAGGACAAGCCTTGTTTATGTCCCTGTAATATACATAGATGTGGATCGTACCTTGTTTCTTATTCACCGGAACGAGATTGGATACCTAATCAGTCAACGCCATGGGATAGATAAAGCCATCTTTAAGAAGTATTTCAACTTTGAGCTTGATAGCAACAAATTTATGTGGGTTCATTGGGCGAAGTCTTTGCCAAATGGTTTTGGGGTTTGGGTATGTCTTAATATCATGTAAAAAAATATCAGGATCGATACCTGGAATTTCTTCATAACTCCAAGTGAAAACATCACAAAATAATTGGAAAAGGGATTTATATTCGTGAACCTCGTTGGTAGAATAAGAGGCTCAAATGTGAACATTCTCCATGATTCTAGGTTTAATAGATATGTCAAGAGGGATGGAAGGTGAAGTGTTTCTCAATTTCCCTTCGTACAAAACATCGTGCGATGACTCAGGAACTGAGGAAATAACCACAACGGTCGACAAAGTTGAAATCCACTGGTAACTCTCTATGGTGTCACATTCTAGGAAGAGAATGGATCAATGATGTCCATCATCTCAGGGGGTGTATTCCATAGACATGACTGACATGATCATATCATCAGTAGGAAAGATCGCATGAAATGGATCAGGAGATGAATCACAGAGAGAAGGAGAGGAGGGTGTTTCCGATTGAATAGCTTGGTAAGTGGATTTGACTAGACTTAAAGGCATCTGGTTGCCATAACGAGAGTAATCACTAGGGCTAGGTACCACCCATGGGTCGTATGACTTAGGGGCTTTGCGAACGGTGGTGGATATCATGTTAATAGAGGTAAAAAAAGGAGGGGGAATATCGGGTGGTGGGATTGGAAATGTACGCATCAAAGTTGAATCTTTCAAAAGACCTACGCCGACTTTCTCGTAACTAGGAGGTGTCTTCGAAATGAAAGGAACATTGCTATTACGGGAATCGAAAATATAAAAAGGTCAGTTGGTCAACATTAATGACCTTTACTTGGTGTGGGAAATGTAACACACGGAAAAGGGTAGACACAATTGCGCGCATGGAATCAATCCAACTACAACCAAGTAAAAGATTATAAACAAGAGGTGCATCGAAGACATCAACCTCAAAATTGACCGATTTTCCTTCCAACGTAATAGACAACGACAGAAGAAAACCGTAGGTTTTAAATCCTATACCATTGAAATCCTTAAGCGTATTGTGTGATTCGGTGAGGGTGGGAGACCCAATGGATTTCCAACAAGTGATGGACATGACGCAAGTCAAGGATCCTTCGTCAATAACAGTTCTAGAGATGTTCTTGTTTTCAACAACAACTTGTATCTAGAATGCTAATTGAGGAGGAAGCCTTGGAACGTGATCTTCCAAGTCAAATATTATGAGATTAGTATCCATGGGATCAATTCCACCATTGGCCTTTAACAGTGCCTTACATTGAGCTAGGAAACTTTGAAGGACTTTGAGAGCTAACCTTGCAAAGGGTTCTTGCGCAAGATCTTCTACAATATTGTAGTTTTGTGCAGCACGAGCGTGAGAGTTAAACGTAGACTTTCGAACAATGCCCTTGGGAGGAGGGAAAAGGACTATATTGAGACCTAGTCATTCGAGATAAAGACCATTGGGAGGTGAAGTTGAGGGATAAGGTTGAACCAACAAAGGTGGTATGTCATCAACTTTCTCTTTGGACAAAGAGTAATCCTTGGCTCGAGTTGTGACTGCAACTTCTCTCTTTTTTGAGTCACTAGTACACATAAGGACATAGGATGAAGTAGAATGACTAGCTTGGTCATGAATGACCAGTTGGGCCTGCTGTTGAGAATGGAAAGGTTGTGACAAAACAACAGGTGTAGAAGGTTTTTTTGTTCCTTGAAGGAACTTAGTAACTTCAACACGTTTTGGAAAATATTTCATATAATGGTCGTCACCACAGATAAGGTAGGGGTAACAAGGTTTATGTTTGTATTTCCCATTAGTGGTTTGTGTTTTGGATTTATCAGACTGTGGATTATTATTCTTGTCCTCCCTATTCTTACCCTTTCCTTTCTTTTTATTTGGATTTTTTCTGGTAGGCGTGGATTGAATAAGGTTAACTTCAATAGTATTACCGGTGGAAGGAGCAGGCGTAGGAATACTTTGTGCATTGGAATTATTAGGTTTGAGATTGGTGTGATTAGTGAGCGAAGACTGGGTATCAGTGTGAAAAGTACCAATCACACCATCAACAACATGAGAGGTTGTTGGAGGTTTTGGGGTTGGGTTTGTGGAATGACGAGGAGCGTCAGGGATCAAATCATAAAGTGTTACTATTTGTGAATAAACGAGATCAAGATACTGAGCATGACTAATCTCCTTCTATTCAGTGACAACAACACCCATGGAGACATCACGAGAAATAGGTATAATGAGTGATTTGGTAAAACACTCAGCTAATAGTTGATCAGGAAGAGGAACTTTGATTAAACGTCTTCTCCTCTTCCACTCATGGATGTGATCAGAAATGTGAGTGGACAAGGATTGCTTGAAAGAACTCAAAATTTTGGCTCCCGTCTCGTATCGAATTGGTAACTGGTAATGTGTCAGAAAGGCCATGGCTAGGGTGTTAAATTCATTAAAGAAACCTCAAGGTAACGCGATGTACCATTTTTTTGTTGAACCCATGAGAGTTCATTGGAAAAGTCACAGTCTAATGGAGTCATCCATCAAGGAGTTGGATGAACACCATAGGTGAAAATTCATAACATGATTATTAGGATCTTCTCCTGCTCGACCATCAAATTTAGGAATGTCGGACGGTAACTTGGCTGATATGATGGGAAAATGAGGAGAGTGTAAGATAGGATCATTCAGAATCCTAGACAGATTAGGTAAATCCAAAGTGGCCAGGAAAGTAAATTGTCGGTTCACTTGTGGAAACTGGTAGTTTTGAGGAGGAAGTCCCGTAGGTATACCATTAGGACCATAAGCAGTCTACAAATAATTAGACAGTCCTGACAGACTCAGTTGTGGAGGATTTTGGGACATATATCCCACAATATTGGGTTGGGTAAAGGGGTTCCTTTGATAAGGGGAACTATATTGAATGCCTTGACCCCAAGTGGGATTCAGGGAGCCTTGATACGGTTGACCAAAATTAGGGGGTACAAAAGAGTTAACTTGAGGATGTTTCCCCCCAGACGATTGTGGATTTCCTTGGGAAAAAAGGTTCCAAAGGTGGGATTGCAATCCATGTGCATTCTGTCCATACAATGGATGATGGAATCCAACCTGAGGTTTTTCCCGCAAGTTGAGGTTGTGCCCCAATTTGAGTTTGATCCTCAAATTGAGGTTTCCCCCCACCTTGAGGTTGAACTCCAACAGGAATCTGGTAACCAGAAGTGAACGAATGACTGGTGCCTCCAATTGGATTGGATCCACTAGGGCCAATTCCTCCAAGCAAAGGTGGAGGAGGAATATAAGACCCTCCAGAGAGAATCTGGGAAGGTGTAGGAACGAAACCAACAACAACATTATACCCAGGAGGAACAAAAAGTTTGGATGGAACCTGGGTAGGGATAACAACAGAAGCATTCAGAGCTCTATACCCAGAAGGAAGTGATGGATTAAGTCTAGACATAATGGGTGTCCCAATCGGAGCTTGGGAGATAACCACATTTCCAGTAGGAATCATGGTAGCTTGTGGGTCCATAGTAGAATGGGACATCTGAGCAGTAGGGATCGAGTGTGAACCAATCAATATTTGGTATGAATTGGTGATGATACTACCGGTAGTACCAGTGAAATGGTCCAAAGTTAAGGTGTAGGTGACAGATGTCTCAGGCACTTGTGATGCCGTAGGTCGATCAGGACTCGCTCCTAGGTTACCGTATAGATCACGTACTGTCAAAGGAACAAAACTGGGAATGGAAGTTYCAACAGAGTGAGTCGGGATCCTAAAATATTCACTGTGAAAATGTGTATCCTCTACTCCAGATCCTGCGTTAGGTCCAATAGGTACTTCAAAATTTTCATCAATAACAATTTCTCCTGATGAGTTCATCCAGAACATACGTGGATTTTGTACAACACTCAACAATGGGTTGAYAGGGAGTTGGAAAGCTTCTAAGGAGTCCGAAACAATTTGAAATCCTTCCAAAGAGTTTGTTCTTCCAACTTTTGAAGCAACTTCGTGGTCAACTACTCCTTCTGGAGAGCCTTCTGGTGAATTAGGAAGCAAAGGTTGGTAGCCTTCCGGATCTTCTAGGGGAAACCCTTTCATCCTACATGAATGGAGAAGGCCGATGTTGGCTGAACCAAGTAAAGAACGAAAAAAATCTATGGCCAACTATAGAAAACAAACAACATTTGCTAATAAAAATCTAAGAATCAAACCAAGCAAACAAAACCTTCTTATTTCGAAGTCACTAGTTGGTGATGAAATCCAAGCTTTGAAATCAAGACAAGAAGGGGCTGGGATAAGCGGGTGGAAAAGTTACATTGTCGACCTTCTTAGCAGACTTACACCCTAGTGCAAGATCTCACACATAATCATGGGTATACCCTCCAAGGAGCCCGAGTGAGTTTGGCCCACACCTATTCCAACTACCGTGAAGACTTGCCCCTCCATAGTCATCTCATGTAAAGACCCTAAAGAGATAGGCTACTAAAGTTACCAACTACAACAATGATGCCTGAGGAAACAATCGACAGTCTGATCCACACGCAAAGGCAGGGTATCTAGCCTGAAATCAACTTGAAAGGATTCCACTCATCATTGTGCGTATACCTTCAAGCGACCCCCATAATGCGCGCAATATCTACACCAAGACCAACAAAGTAGGGTGAGTAACTCTGCTGGTCTTAATGTGACCTCATTTTTGACCCTTGTGTGATAAGGGCTTCCAAGGAAAAAATGTAGCAATTGGATTTGACCTCTCCCTATCACAAGATACATTTGTGTGTTTTGATGCTTTGGAGAGTGTACCTCACAACTTCTTCCAAAGTGCTATCCTAGCTAATGTTGGTGTAAAATATCCCTAGCAAATAAAAGTTAATATTAAATTTTAGATTTATGTTGTATTTTAGAGGTTGTTGCTTACTCAAAAAGGAAATGGGAGTGAAATTGTTGATGTTTTGACCTTGACCCAATAAATGAAAAAAGAGATGAACGTGCAATTTTCAATTTAATGAACTCTAGTTACAATAGCGAGAAGGTATTTTTCTTTTGAAATATAACAAGATACTAATTGCAATTCCTTAATTCTGAATCAACATAATTCCAAATAATCATGAACTACAAGTTTTCCAATTTCTTCTCTTTATAAATATTTTGAATGTAAGAAAAATTCTTATAAGGGATTACTAAAAGAATAAGTGAATTCAGTTTTTTCCTTTGCTAAATAAAATCAGAGACATAAAGATGAAAGGAAAATGTGATCCAATAAAATCAATACACTCATAACACAATTCCCAAACCAAATTCACAATGTAAACAAAACGAAAAAGACAAGAAAAACTTTTGACACAAGCATGCAAGAAATGTTTTTAATCGGCAAACAATCTGACAAATGAAATGAATTCAAAACTCAAGGAAAACAAAAGACCCTTCATCAAACAAGCACTCAGATGAAGATCTTACATTATCTCCTTGCGACAAACTTGCAAAAAACAAAGAAAGACTTTCAATCACTGAAAACGAATTATAAGCAAGCTCCAAACTCAAGAATCAATCAATCATGGGCATAGGAAGTTCACCCCAGATTTCTAAGACAAATCTAGGTGGTAAAAGGCATAATGACTCACTCCACCAAAACCTACAGGGGTCGTCGCAGGCTTGTCATAAGACACAGTGTGATGAGTAGGGGTCATTGTTGGCCCTTGACCAAGTTTTGAAGATCCTTGGTTAGGTTTGACCTATTTTGGGACTTCGATAGGTTGTCAAAGGTGGAGCACAAGTCGAAGAAGAGATCGTGAAATCTCGGACCCTTTTTAGGGATTTTTGGGTTTTGGGCTTATGTAACGGGTATGGGGATGTCGGCCCATGGGTTTACCCATGTTTAGGCCCATTTTTTAATGTATAAATAGATGTCTAGGAGATGTAAGAGGAGACAATATAGGCATCTTTGTGATGATGTGCTAAGTGCAAGCGATAGTTGTACATGCTTTGTGCATATTGTGTGAAACTTGCAAGGCTAAGTGCAAGTGACTGTAAGAGATTGTGTAAAGGCTTTGTTCTGTAACCTAGCTCGGGGAAGGAGGATCCGACGAGGTGTGCGCAGATCTCTTGTCCTATGTAGAGTAGGACCTTATGGCTCTGTGCATGTAGATGATTGACATAATATAATAAAGAAGACGAAGAGCTGGTGGACGTAGCCCTAGACTAGGGGTGAACCACATATATCCTGTGTTATGGGTGCTTTGTGCATTTTGATTATTGCTTGGTGCCTTTGATGTGATTTATGCTTAGTGTTGTTATCTTTATGAATGTTAGAAGCATCTGATATAATAGCTTAGTGCTCAGTAATGTGAATGAATGCCATATTTGATCTGTTTCTCTATGCTAAGTGCTTAAATGTGTTGAATCTTGTTGAATATTGCGTTGCATTGTAATTAGGGTTTATCTACATTGTAGACAAAGGTTAAGTACTAATGAATGACATCTACTAAGTTCTTTGTTAGAGTATTGTAATCATAGATCTATGTCCCAGCTAAGGTTGCAGACACTGGAGTCCTACAACCACCTCTGCTTCTACCTCGGGTGAGACTTCATCTTCTTCGCAGGTGTTGCCGAAAGGGTCGGTAGTTAGGGTTTCGTTGGTGCGTTGTTGAAGCGTTGAACCCTGGGTCTGCCCCTATGCCAACAAATGGTTGTGTTGTGGGGACCTGAAATAGTGATTGCTGGGAACTGAGTAAAAGAAAGAAAACTCTATGCGTAAATCTGTTTCTTTAGTGCGCATTATTCTACTTGACTTCGAAGCTCTGTGCTAAGAAAGGAGGCAGATCTGAAGAAAAGAGGTAAGATCAGTGAAAAGTGTTTATTAAAGAGTTAAGATATGAAATCTTTGTGTTTTGAAAAAGGTAAGATAAGTGGATTTTTTTTTTCAACAGTATGGATCTAGGTATGTTTGATAAATTTTGTCCTAGTCTAAAAACTAGGGCATAGTTAGAAGAAAGAAGATTTGATATGAGTAGATCTGATAGAAATAATGAAAGATATGTTATTCCTATGCATAAAAATAATGTTTGGACTAATAAATGGATGCAGGATCCTAGGAAAAATTTTCTGTAGGTTAGCTACCATGATTCTAGTGCGCAGTACAAGAAAGGCTGGGGATCACTTAAGAGAAAGAGAGGATTAACCCTTTGTTACAACTGCAGAAGGTTGGGCCATATTGCTAAGGATTGCCTTGATAGAAGACCTAATTGTCTTTGTTGTAAAGATATGGACCATGACATCTTGGATTGCCCAAGAATGATTGCTAAGGTTGAAAGAATGAATATGAGACAAGACAACCCTGAGAAAGGCCAAGAAACTGAAGCCATGGCAGAACCCTAGAAAGAATCAGAGACTGTATTGTCAGAAATAAAAGAAACCCTGAATAATCATAGAAGCATCAACTTATTAGATATCTTCAAAGAGAAAGAGTGCATCGAAACCTGAATAGGAGACTTTGACATAGATTGTGTTCTGGACGAGGAAACACGGGTGAATGTCATGACATAAAGTACTTGGGAAATTTTAGGAAAGCCTGCTATGATTCCTTCATTGGGAGGAATAGGATTATTTAGAGGAAAGTTGATAACCCTATGTGGAAGACTTACCCAGACATCTATGAGTGTTCATGGCACTTCGACAGAAGAACAATTTGAGGTTGTTAAATTTATTGAGAACAATGCCCCATTTTCTATGTTACTAGGAAAAACCTGGATTGAGAAAGATCAGATCCAAAGAAAACAAGAAGAGGAATCTCTAGAACAAAAAAAGAAAGAACTAAGAGACTTCATGGCTAAGAGAATAACACACTTACTGGAAGAATAATAAAACCAGTCAAAGCTATTGAGGACTAGAAATCTGGATGTCGAAGTTGAAATAACACAAGAAGACCTGAAACACTTGTCTGTACCAGAGAGTAGAGCACCTACCCTAGACAGAGAAGAAGTATTGGCCTTGAACCCTACAAAATACCATCAATAGCACGAAGCTACTATGCTAAGAGGAAATAAGAATCAGAATGGGAAGAGGAACCCAGTAACACAGATCACAGGGAAGAAGGCTAGAAAGCTTAGCAAGAAGAAGGAAAAGTTGGAGAAATTACAGGAAGTTCTAGAGAAGACTTCGCAGAAGGAAGGTCTCCAGAATTTGAAGATCGTTGGAATATTAGAGCAACTCAGATTGGCACTTCGCCATGGCATAGCGATATGACCGTTCGAGGAACTATAACCATTAGATTGACATTCCCAAACGGTTAGAACAACAATTATGATCAGAAACCTCACCATTAGACCATTGGGACTGCGCCGTAATGGATAAAACTGCATTGATGAAGGATTCTTGTCCATTGGAAGGATCTGTTACATTGGTGTCTACTTATCCCGTCGACTGTTGTGCCGAGAACACTTTCTCGAATTGTATTCGAGCCAACAAGAGAACTCATTGTTACTGTGTTATTCTTATTGAGACCTTGCCATCCATTCTATTTCATTGAGAAATTGTTCATTAGCCTAAGATATCTTATCTCAAGCATGCATGTCGGACAAGCTCAGCACTACGTAAAATTCAGTAGAGGAAATTTTAATCGATCTAATGATAGAGAGAGTGATGTCCATAGGATTTCAAGCTTCATCGACGCATGGAGTGAAAACCTCCCCATCTACTGCTCGTGGATTCGGACCATCCCGAGTTGCAGATGAGAAAAGAACCAAGCATCGAGATGACTTGGAAAATGTGAAGTTAATCCCTTCCATCCCACCTCTGTCCAGTGCGGTGAATCATGATAGTGTCCCTAGGGACTTCAACTACACCTTGGTTACTGTGTACCTCCCGAAGGGGATACGCACATGAAAGCTTCAGCCAGATAAGATCATGACACTAAATATCAATGACTTTAACCTAGGGGATCGCAAGAAATTTAGCATGCTCGCTCCTCACAGGTATTTGACTAGGAGGAAGGGGAAGAAGTCAAGGACAATCCCCCAACCATGGACTATGGACCTCGCACAGTCCACCATCCTAAACGTAATGAAAATACCCCATTTTGGAAGGCACCAGGAGGTTAACGCGTGCATTAATCTCCTGCTATCGAGATTCCATGGAGATTATTTGTGGATAGTCATATGCATCACCATCGATTCGACGTTGATCCATTGGATCACCGGATTGAGCATGCAGGGACCAGACCCACAAGAATTCTACCCAGGGAAGGCTGCAGACCACGCCCTAGCGAAGAAGATTAAATATACATACGGCGATGTAGAGAAGTGTCAGTAAGGCTACAAGGTAGCCTCCATCCAGAATGGCACATTGCGCCTTGATTTCCAGTTTATCGTTGGTAAGCTAGTCTGGAAGAACAGACCCACGTAGGTCACAGGGTTTTTTGTTGACCTCGCAGGGAAATGCATGGAGGGGCTACAGATGAACTGGTCAAGGTACTTAGTGAACCAGTTAGACCAAGACTGTTGCAAAGCTCAGGATCAGGGCTATGAGTTCCATTTTAGTTGGTTGTTGATCCTCATCACACTCATAGCTTGGGAGATGCCGGAAGGTGCAACCTTCCCTGAACTAGAACCATTTAAACCCTTAGCCATGCAATTCACTTCGCTATGGTATTAAAGAGATATAGGAAAACAATGGAAATCAAACACAGTGTTCCACACCTACTACCTGGAGTTAAATAGGGCTATTGAGGTTGTCCCTCTTATAACGCCAAACACCCTACACAGCTTCATGCCATTTGTGAAGTTCCACCCAGACAAACATTTTTTCTACATCACTGTGCATGGAGACGAACACAAAGAAGTACGACATAGTTATTACAAACTCACATAAGAGGACTTAGAAGAAATAACTAAGGAGTGTCCCGCAGAGCTCCTTATCCCTGTTGACCCCACAGAACTATCCAATCCTGAACTAATCAAAAGCCCGGTGATCACTTGTGAAGGGCATGATACACCTAAAACTAGAAGAAGGCAGAAGACAGAAGAATTCCAACAGCTGAGCAGTGCATCAGAAGAAACTCCTTCAGAATCACCTGGAGGAGGAGGTGATGACAAAGAATATAAAGAAGAGAACAATGGAAAAGAATATTAGCAGAAGCAAGGCGAAGTAACATCACCATAGAATCCCCCTGAAGATGAAAATCCATCTCACAAAAGAAACGTTTCTCCCACGAAACCCACATCGTGAAAGAATTCAAAAGCTAGTAATACCAAGCTGCAGACTATGCTCATGCTCGATGACTTCGAATTCATCATCGCAGCTATATCAGATGCCTCAGAAGATATTTTGTAGAGAAATTAAGCCAAGCAAGAGACCATGTATCAGAAAATTGAAGCAAAACTGTGAGGGGTACAACAGGCCCTTCACTCCAGCTATGTAGTGTCCACTGTGCTCCCTCCATCAGAAGAAACAGATTTGGGAGATGAGCCTACCCAACTTGAAATACTAGTTGATGCAATTGAAGTTGACCTTCATCATGCATAGGAAGAAACAGAATAGGCCACATTGGCTCTGAAGCAAGCACAAGAGGAAGTAATAGAGAAACACAGGGTTGCGTAGCAGGAGAAGGCTACCCTCCAAACAAATTTTGAAGAGGAAAAGGTGCATATCCAGAAAGAGAAAGAACAATTTCTCGTGGATTAGGTTGCAGTAAAAGAAGCAGTCAGCAGAGCACTTCACTCTATGACGGGCTTAGAGAAAAAGGAGGAAGACCCAGTGGAGCATCAAGTAGCACAACTTGCTGAAGCCATCCAACAACTTCAAAAGAGAATAGCAGATCTAGAGCTACAAATAGTACCAAGTACTCTGAAGGATGTGCGAGACCAACGTGAAGCCAATGCCAAAAACAAAGTTGAAAGGATTAGAGCATTAGCTTTGGAATGTCAACAACTTAGTAGTAGAAGTGCACAGACTTATGAGCGACTTAATGATGACCTTGAATTGAAGACACTGGAGTCACATCTCTAGGAAGCAAAGAAGCAAGCAGCAACAGTATAGGTGCAGCTGAAGCTCCTATCAATAGTTGAAAGAATGAAAATATCTCAGGAACAACGCACTTCTCAACAATAGGTCCATACCATACAGAGCAAAGTCATGGAAGTGACTCAAAGGCTCCAGCTAGTTCAAGATGCAGCTTGCCAACTGTTTGAGGAGATTGAAGGACAAGAAGTAGAGATGGAACAAGTAGTCGGTTCAGTTGAGAAATGCTTAGAGGAACCTATGAACGAGTCAGTTCTTCAAGAGTTCATCGAGCAGGAGGCCTTGGCGTAGTAGCAAGTCAAAGATGCCCAAGCCAGGATCGAGGCTTTTGAAGCAGAGCTAACTAGATCAGAGTGACCTGGGATGAGTCATAGGTGAGTGTTTGGGGCCTGTTGGTCGTTGACCAAGTTTTGAAGATCCTTGATTAGGTTTGACCTATTTTGGGACTTCGACAGGCTGTCGAAGGCAGAGCGCAAGTAGAAGCAGAGATCACGGAATCTCGGCCCCTTTTTGGGAATTTTTGGGTTTTGGGATTATGTAATGGGTATGGGGATGTCGGCCCATGGGTTTACCCATGTTTAGGGCCATTTTGTAATGTATAAATAGATGTCTAGGTAATGTAAGAGGAGAAAATATAGGCATATGTTTGATGATGTGCTAAGTGCAAGCGATAGTTGTACATGCTTTGTTCATATTGTGTGAAACTTGAAAGGCCAAGTGCAAGTGATTGTAAGAGATTGTGTAAAGGCTTTGTTCTGTAACCTAGATCAGGGAAGGAGGATCTAGCGAGTTGTGCACAGATCTCCTGTCCTATGCAGAGTAGGACCTTATGGCTTTGTGCATGTAGATGATTGACAAAAGATAATAAAGAAGATGAAGAGTTGGTGGACGTAGTTCCAGGCTGGGGGTGAACCACGTATATCCTGTGTTATGGCTACTTTGTGCATTTTGATTATTGCTTGATGCCTTTAATGTGATTTATTCTTAGTGTTGTTATCTTTATGAATGTTAGAAGCATTTGATATAATAGCTTAGTGCTCGGTAATGTGAATGAATTCTAGATCTGATCTGTTTCTTTATGCTAAGTGCTTAAATGTGTTGAATCTTGTTGAATACTACGCTGCGCTATAATTAGGGTTTATCTGCACTGTAGACAAAGGTTAAGTACTAATGAATGACATCTACTAAGTGCTTTGTTAGAGTATTTTAATCACAGATCTGTGTCCCAGCCAAGGTTGCAGACACTGGAGTCCTGCAACCATGCCCACCTCTACCTCAAGTGAGACTTCATCTGCTTCGCAGGTGTTGCCGAAAGGGCCGATAGTTAGGGTTTTGTTGGTGTGCTTTGAAGCGTTGAACCTTGGGTCTGACCCTGTGCCAACAGTCGTCACAGGAAAATGATAGGGTAGAGTGTGATGAATTTGCACTAGAATTACTAAGAAGAGGGCGATGAGTAGGGGTCATCGTAGGCTATCAGTAAGGTACAATGCGATGATCTCTATAAATTTTAAAAAATTGGGAGAAAGAAAAAAAATTCAAAAGAACTTCTAAACCCAGGGAGTCTAAATGGATCACCCACAAACTCAGAGAATGAAAAATATCATAAAAAGGCAGGCTAAAGGAAAATGGGAAGCAAAAAATCAAAAGGAGGTCATATCCCCATTGGAGTCACCAATTTTGTTATGGGACTTATCGATAAATGTAGACATAAACAGATCTCCCTAGATCCATCTAGATCTAGAACAAAACATAACAATAAATGACGTTTTCTGTTAAGGTCCTAACCCGCACATAGGTAGATCAATGTATTCGGATGTAATAAAGGTCAATATTAATAAGACCTTTCAATAAAATAGAATAAGGCGGATGTAAGAAGACCTAATAGAAGCTTCTGCTTCTAGAAGGATCTTCCTCTAGATGCTTCTCTTAATAGACACATTTAGTATAAATAAGGGTCGAGGGTATGAAAACCCTAGCTTGGAGATTATTGTAACAGAGTGTTGCTCTATTGGAGGTTGCCCCCTCGAAGAGGCCTGTGAACATTGCTATCTGAATCAAAGTGCTATTTTTGTTGCTATTGCGTATAACATTTCTGTGTATTGTGAAGATTATGCTAGATATTTTACTGTCATTCTGTTATTTCTAGCATTTCATTTCTGTTCTGCATATTTTATATATCTGGTATCTTGCAAGTGGTATCAGATCACTTTCCTTGGTAGAAATTGTGGGTATTTTTTTTCAGGGTAGAGACGTATTCTGGCGTCTTTAAGCCACAGAGATCTGTCATTACGCGCATAAACCCGCGGTTGAGGGATTCATACACGCAGGAAATACAAGTGGTTCTTAAGCGCACATCTGTTGGCCACCCTTGTAACCCCTGTTGGTACCCCTTCGAGTGGTAGCGCATCAGACAACACCTGTGTACGGATCGACCTAGATTTCCTGAAGCCCTCTTTAGATA
>JASDQU010736673.1:173403-192661 GCA_032191745.1 Picea mariana | reverse complement strand
CCAATGGAAGTTGAACATGATGTCTATCTGTTACCTTTCCACCCTTATCTTTCTCTACATCATGTCGAGGTTTCCATGGGATTGTTTCTGTAGCTTGAGCTCTTCCTGTAGTGCTGGTAGTCCTCCATGCACCTTTTGATCGGTTTCCTGTCTGGTGCCCTGCTGGTGCATAAATGTGTTGATGCACATGCCCTTCCCTTGATGACTTTTGTGTCTCTATATGATGTGGATGGAGATATACAACAACTGTAGGAATTTGTTCTTCTTTCTTCAAATCTGCAACACTTTGTGCCTTTGAGTCAATGACCTCCTTAGCTTCCTGATTATGTCCTTCTTGTAGTTTTTCTTCATCTCCTTCTGTAGACTCTACCTCTGATTCAACTTCAAACTGGGCAATAACTTCTTTGCTAGCTTCCATGGGTCCATCTTTCTTACTAAGAGACACATCCTGCAATGTAATTTTCTTTTTCTTGTACCACAACTTTAAAAACTTCTTTTGCACATTAATATTAATGGTACCCACTGATTCTATCCAAGGATATCCCAAAACAATATCCACTTCATTCATATCCATAGCATAAAAATCTGAATGCAACACATATTTATCCATGGTAATCTTCAAATCTTTAAAAATTTGAACATTTTCACTCTCAACCTTTGTGCTTTGAATATTCTTTAATGGAACTCGCAATCTATTAACCAACTGAACATTGATAAAATTATGCATGCAACTAGGGTTAATAGAAACAATGATATTTTCTTTATGAATACAACCATGAACCTGTAATATAGATTTTTCATATGAAAATAAACTCTTGGTTTTCTCTTTATCCTTATTTTCTCCATGATACCACTTGTCTAACAATATTTTTTCAAATTCTCCATTGGAGAGTGTCATCATCTCCTTATAATCAAGCGATTTCCACCAAATGACAACATCACCTTGCAATTTGAGATCTACCCAATGGGTCCAACTCTCTTCCCATGCTGAATTTCCTTCTTTAATGAATGATTCAATACTAGGGCCATCACATTTCCCTGTAAAATACATCTTGCTATGAAAAACCCCAAAAAATAGAACAATAAGTTACGGCAGAAAATCGCGGCTTTTTCCATAAAAACCCTGAAAAACTATTGAATTTAAAATGTTCATAACTTTATTTCCCAAACTCCGTTTCGGCTGATTTGTTTTTTGAAATTGGGTATTTTTTCGAGAGGAATTCAAATACCCAATTTTTTAATCAAAATTCAGCTTGTAAAGCTTCAAATATGAACCTGAAGTGTGCCTCCCTCTTTTTCTTCACTAGAAAAAATTCTGCAAAAAGAGAAAACAAATCTTCCCTTCTTTGGCCAAGGAAAGTGCTCTGATACCAATTGTTAAGAACCTATACCAGATCTGCAAATATTCTTCAATAATACCAAGAATAAACCATAAATCATTCACCATAACATTAACACAAGAAATAGAGAAAACCCTTGAGGTAGGGTAACACCATATATTAATCCTTATGGAAGGATAAAACTCCTCAAGAAATCCTTGCTTGTACAATCACAATATTCTTCACTATGTTTCATTACATTGCCTACACTTCTTTATATAGCTCTCCCTATCTCCTAGGAACCTTCTAGAGATATTTCTCACATTTATTACATCCAACTACCATAGTGGGCCTTTATTAATATAGTGGACTTAGTCCACCTTACATTGAATGACCACATTCCCATATATTAAACGACTTCCACTAATAACACATAACTACATTCCCATTGGGTACCTCCCTAGGTACCCCATATTACCTCCCTAGGTATACTACATCCCCCCTAGTACCTCTCTAGCTACCTTACATTCCATCCCCCTTATGAAAAGCGTTGTCCTCAATGTTTGATGTACAACCATATACCAGGGTCCCATGGATAATTGTGGACCATAATGCTGAAGAAAACTGAAGAATCAAGGTCGCATGTAGAAAGGAAAGCCACCATGATGAAGTAGTCCAACCACCATTGTAAACCAAGTGCTCATGTGAACTCCACACGGAAGATATCGACACCCAATAACCAACTGAAAATGATGCTCCCAATACTGACACCTATCATGTGGATCCAAATAAAAATATTCATCCACATAGTGGGAGAGAATCAAAGATGAATCTAGAAGGAACAATACCACTGTAAAATATGCAGGCTGGATGTTGGCAACTAGCTCCTGATGTGGGACATTGATTTTCTCTACAAAAGGTGGAGTAGAGTCATCAAATAAAACATGGAAGTGGTTGTCATCCCAGAAATGACAACTATCCATATACCAATCATCGCAATCGGCCTCGAGATCATACCAAGAATATATTTCTTGATTATATTCATCCCTAATGTCCGCCATAATAAATCTCTCTTACATGTTATCCAATGAATTTTGAATACTACGAAAACTATTATTGAGGTTGTTTGTGAGGCCATCTACAAAGGCATCCAACTTATCATTCAATGTCTCATACAATTGGGATTTAAATGTTTCAAGAATTTCTTTGAGGGCTTGAGAGGAAATAGCCATCTGAGACCCTATGAACTCTTCGGTCCCACAGCCGTCATGAAAAAACCTAAAAAATAGAACAATAACTTACTATAGAAAATCGCGGCGTTTTCCGGAAAAATTGTTGAATTTAAAATGCTCATAACTTCACTTCCCGGACTCCGTTTCAGCTGATTTTTTTTTTTAATTGGGTGAAATTGCGAGAGGTACTCAGATCTATAATTTGTTTGAGAAAATTCGGCCTCCAGCTGCTACAAAAATAAAAAATTGCGTCGCTGTCCGCGGAAAAAACCTTGAAAATTGCAGATTTTAAAACTTCAATATCTTGACTTCCCGGACTCCGTTTCAAAGGAATTTTTTTTTTCAACTTGGGTTTTTTTCTGAGAGGAACTCAGATCCACAAGTTGTTTCTGCAAATATTGCATACAAATATGCCAAAAATTTTTGGAATGTCGCGGCCCTCTTTTTTTTTTCCGAAAAAAAAATCTGCAAAAATAAAAAAGATTTGCCCACAATGTTTGCCAAGAAAAGTGCTCTCATACCACTTGTTAAGAACCTAAGAACCGAATAAAAATATCACAATAGATCCAAAGATATCTGAATACAATCACCACATAATATATATGAAACCATATAGAAAACCACCACTTTATTATATCAAACCCTTAGGGTAGGGAAACACCATACAATGGATCCTATTATGGAAGGGATCCTCTTCTGTTCACTTGCCTCTTCGAGGGGGCTTCCTCCTATTGAGCTTCATATCCAAACACAATATTTCTCTTCATGTCTCATTACATTGCTTGAACCCCTTTATATAGTGCTACCATCACTTAAGAACATTCTAGAGGAGGAATCTTCTAGAAGTAGAACCTTCTAAGAAGTCCTCTTACATTTATTATGTCTAATTACCCCTTTATTATATCTAACTATCATAGTGGGCCTTATTTAATAATATAGTGGACTTAGTCCACCTTACATTGAATGACTTCCACTATTATCACTATGGGCCCTCTGGGCCCCCCTACTACCTCTCTAGCTACCTTACACGGGTTACCAGATGTAGTTCCAACTATTGTCCCTCAAAACAATGCCACAAAGTAATCTCTCATACTACAAAGTTTAGCTTCTTCAAAATCCGATCAGAAGGTGAATAGAAGGACACTGCAACCACTTTATCCTCAACCCAAGACCTTTCTATTCAGTAGAAGCAGATTGAAAATATTGTAAATGAGAACCAAGATGTTCTTGATGCACCTCCAGGGGTGCCTCCACACCGCCTAGTCAAGAAAGGTTATAACAATACCCTTCATACTCTTCATGTTTCATCTTCACTGATGGAGTCCTCCCACACTTAGGTAGATCATGCAGTTAGATTGGTTGAACAAATCCAACTCCTCCAACAATAGGTTCATGACATCCTTCAACAAGCTAAGAAAGACAACTTCTTCATCAAGGAAAGCAACACAACAAGCTTCAGATTTAGAAAAAGTCTTCCCATCTCCCAAGGGAACTTGATGCAATGGGGACCATTACTTTGTAAGGGGGGAGGAATGATCCAGTTGGATCTCAGTGGACATCCAACTCTTCCATTGAATCACCATTTTGAGCCCGTGGCTTTGATAAACCATGATATTCCCCCTTTTTATGGGGAATGAAATGTAATGCCATATTCATTTTTTAATTATAGACATCATTTAATTATTTCCTAGTGATCTTATGTGCATTCCTACAACATAACATTAATGCATTGAATCTCATTAGAACTCTATAGTTAAGGGCTCTCAGGCTAGAGTAGTACTAGGATGGGTGACCGCCTGGGAAGTCCTAGTGTTTTACATGCCTATGGCATTTTATAAACTTAGTCCAATTTATCCTACATGCACCATGGGAATTGTTCTCCTCTCACTCTCTCATATATAATTGAGGTGAAGGAGGCCCTTTAAGGAGACAATGGAGTGTGATGTAAAGCTTCTTATGAATGAAGCGTAGCCAACATCTCTTTCTTTTTAGAGATAAGTTGCCCCATGTTTCCAGTTTGTGTTCTATAGTGTTTTTCTATCTTATTCAATAATAGAATTTGGGTTTCACTATATTTCTATTTGCTCTTCTATATTTTTCTGTATTTCATTGTTATATCTCGGTTATATTTCTGCCTTCATGCCGTTCTCAAAATAATTTGGATCAATAGTGAGGAAGGAGGACACAACAATGTGAAGGAAGGGATGGCGTGAAGGGTAAGAAGGAAGTGACTGAAAACTGTAGAGGACAGGTGGATCGATATTGTAGATCGGTGATACTGGAGAGGGTTATCAGAGAATGTGATATTGACACCCAATGCGTACTTGCGGACATGGCTCAAATGAGATTATTTTCTCTCTTCGAAGCTAAAGCGTCAGGAACTTCATCAACACCCACGTGATGTGTACACAAAGAACATTGTATGCTTGTTGGAAAAAATGTAGTTGTACTTGGAAATATTGATGATATGCACCCTATGTCACTTGATTGATATCGCCTGAGTGATTGATATGAATGATTTCATTTTCAAAATGTGAATCATACCGAGTGTGAGTTGTGTTAAAGACTGTACAACCTATGCTAGTATTATTGTGTTGATCCATAAAGTTGACAAAAGGTTAAATTGTGTTTGACCCTTGATGGCCATAATACACCTTCAACCAACTACTATTGATGAGACCTTTGAGGGGTTGTCCTTGTAAGGTTTTGAGCTTGGAGGAACATGCTTCATTGATGTAGACTAGCCAAAATAGACCCCTTAGGTACATTCACCTCATGATGGTATGATACATGTTGGTGGTCTTGGTACATGCTTGGTACATGGATAGAGGCATGTTTTGGTAATATTGAGCATCTAGTTGAGTGGTGTTCTTGGTGATCGTGGATCTGGTTTCATTGATTTTGAGTATCAATGGTGGTGACAGGTTGATGATGGTATGTCAGTGACTATGACTATGATAGGTTTATTATGGGTTGATTATCAGAGGCAGTGACAGTATCATTGGTAGTGACAATTTGTTCTACACTTATATTTCAGGGTGAGAAGATGGGGAAAGGAAAGGGGATTGTATCATCCTTCCAGTTGGTGTAAGAGAACACAGGGAGTTGAAGCTTCTTTCATGTTGGATCCTGTAAATCAGGGGGTTGTAGCCTCCTTCTGATTAAAGCCAAAGAATTTAGGGAATTTTAGTTGCCTTCAGGTTGGAGCCTGTAAACTAGGGGGTTGGAGCTTCCTTCTAGTTGTAGATGGAAAATCAAGGAGTTGTAGCTTCATTTAGGTTGGATCCTGTAAATAGGGGGTTGGAGACTGTAACTACAGGGTTGGAGCCTCCTTCTAGTTGTAGCTGGAGAATTGGGAAGTTGGTGCTTCCAATGAATGTAATCTTGATATATAAAAAATAATTACGTGGTTTTCTCCCATTTGGGTTTCCATGTAAATTCTGGTGTATTGTGCATTTGATGTGATGTTTTTGAATGGTACTGCTTATGGTTATATGCTCATGATATTTTGAATGCAATCATAGATGATATATTGTTGATAAAGTTGAAGTTTATATATTGTGATTAAAACTGGTAAAAGTGCTCATATTGATTCACCTCCCCCCCACCCCCCTCTCTCAGTATTCCAACAAAACATGTATGCAAGTAAATTTCTTGAATTCTATATTTTATTTTATTAATGGTTTAGATTTGGAGCTAGAGACAAAGCCTTCAAATCTCTCCTTTCAGATTCATTGAGTTCAAATAACATTTCATATACCTAGGGTTTCATTTCAAGCACAATGGTTATGGGAACAAGGACTAGGAATGATTGATAGATAAGATTGAGGCTAGATTAAACCATGAGAAATTTTAAGGATCCATACTTATCTTAAAGTGTAGAAACCTTGTCAAATCTTACTAATTCTTAAAATTCCATCCATTAAATGTTTGGTGATATTTTTGTGGAAAATTAAAATTTCTAAAGATTTTATGTAGTTTCTAAATTTTTTTGGTGATTTTAAGAGTACAATTCATTTATGTTATAAAATTTGGGAGAACAAAATAAAAATTGGCCAATCACTTTTTGGAAAAAAACATAGAAAATTGGCACACAAGAAAACTTTATCTACCAAAATTAAAAAAAATGGTGTAATTGATGGTTATCAATAAAAGTTAAAATGAATTTGGTCTACGGGAGACAATCCCAATTTTTTGGCATACATTAGTATATGTAATAGAAGAGATATTATAGAGGATCAGGGATAAAGTTTTTATGTTTATGTATATAATAGAATAAATATTATAGAGGATCAAGGAGAAAGTTTTTATGTTTATGTGGACTAGGAAATAATAAATAGAAGGAATCCCATTTTGTTAAATGGGAAGTAATAGTTAAGCTAAAGGGAGAAGGTGGGTGATGCTTAAAGAATATCAACTTCTTTTGAAAATCCTTAATAACTAAAAGCTTACCAAGGGTCATTACACATGAAACTTTATGGAAGAAGAGTCCTTACCCATGAAACTTTATGGAAGAAGATATTATAGAGTAAAAAATGCATAAAGTAAGGGTCAATAAGGGTCAATAAATTGGATCAAAACTTAGAGGAAGTGAATAGAAGCTATGTCCACACATTGGAAGGGTTTACTTCAATCATTCTTATTGTTCCTATTGTTAGTACATTGGTTGGTATGGAAGGTAGGCACATGGGAGTATGTTAAGATTGGTATTAATTCTTGGATTAGATATATAAATGACAAAAAATAGAGGAAGTGAATAGAAACTATGTCCAAACATTGGAAGGGTTTACTTCAATCATTCCCATTACTAGTACATTGGTTGGTATGGAAGGTAAGCACATTGGTTGGTATGGAAGGTAGGCACATGGGAGTATGTTAAGATTGGTATTAACCCTCGTATTAGATGTATAAATGACAATAGGTTGCTTGATAATTTGAAAGAACTTGTTTAGGACAAAGGCATTTTTAGTAGATTAGGAGAACACAAATATATGGCAATAGAGTGGATGAGGATAGATAAATTAAGGGTAGAAGATGAAGATGAAACTACATAGAATGCTTATGTCTATATTTTACATAGAAGTCATGTTAGAATTAGTGAGGAAAAAGACATAGTATTCAGGTCTTATTATTCAACCTAAGTGGGTTATCAAAGAAAACATGTTAGAATTAGTGAGGAGGTTAGAATTAGTGAGGAGGAAGAAGACATAGTATTCAGGTCTTATTATTCAACCTAATTGGGTTATCAAAGAAAACATGTTAGAATAAGTGAGGAAGAAGACATAGTATTCAGGTTTTATTATTCAACCTAATTGGGTTATCAAGAAAACTTCTCTTTTGATTGTAGACAAGCACCTTGGTGTTGGAAAATTATGGAAGCATTAGAAAGAAAGAAAATCTTTGTGTAACTAATAATAATGAAAAAGATTTTAACTTAAGAAGTTTTGCACGATCAAATTGTTAAAACACTAATCATAAGCTAGTTGGTGAGTTAAGTTAGCCTAACTGTTTTACAGTTACATGACAGTTATGGTGTTTTGTATTATATATGTACATCTATGTACATGATTATTGACAGAAGCATTGATGAATAGAGTATGCCTTTTCCGCCATTGTTTAGTTATCTCCGTTCATCATAGTTTATTGATTGCTTCTATTATTTCCATTATATTTCTGCTCTTTTCTTCATTATGAATCTAATACAAATGGATGAGTGTTACAAGGTAGTTACTTAAAAATGAATAGCAAATCTTTTGTTCAGTCATTTTGTGTTTAGAATATAGATTCACTTTAAAAAAAGATTTAAAAAAAAATAGAAATGGAAAAGAAGAAGGTGATCTATGAAGAGTGCACAATTGTATAAAACGTGTGCATACATAGATAAAAGGTGTTGAAGATGCTGATGTCGTAGCAAGCTCGAATTTAATGATGATAGTTAACGTTCATTGAAACTGTGTAAAATCAAAATCTACAATTTAAATGAAATTTCAACATTTAAATTCGAATAAGGGAAAAATAGTTGTATGCCACTCCTTTATGTCTTGTTTAATCTACTTTTCCAATTCTATGGCTTTACTTTTACTTTAAATTAAGAATAAAGGAAATGCACTGACAGAGCTCGGGTCTCGGGTCGGGCGAACTTCCCGTTGCACACTGATTGAACACAAAGTTAGAGAACTTATTCAAATGTACATCATTACGTGCTTTGCCAGCTCTTCTTTCACTGAACTCCGAAGAAAACATGAACGGATTCCAATTATTTTCTTCTCATCATATATTCTTTCTTTCCACAATCCAGTCGATTCCGAGAGGGCTATCTATATTTTATATGCAGATGCAGGCGGAATGAGTATTAATGAATCCGAAAACAACAAGTGCTGCTAAATTCCTGTCGATCTCGACCTTCAAAAAAGTATGGAAATGTCAATTTCCCAATCTATATATTATTTTTTATTTTCATTTATAAATAGTTTATTTCTTAAATTTTTCATTGTAAATGGCTGAAGAAATCAAATCATAAATGTACATGTCACATTTTATAATGAATTTTTCAATCAAATTCATGAAATTAAAGTATAATAAAATTTAACACTTTAAAACTCATATATACATGATAATTTTAATATGGAGTATAAATTGGATATCAATACATTACATTTAAATTGGATTTTTTTTTAATTAATTAATTAATTTTTTTTAGCTGTATTTTGTAAAGTGGAGAAAAAGATAATGAGGATTATGTATGTTTTATATAATTTTCAAGATTATGTATTTTTTTTCAAGGAAACTCAAGAGATGCTTCTCCATATTTGTAGTTGTAATTCCTAGTAAACTAGTCAATATAGATCAATGCGCCTGTCTAACTGAATTTGAATAAGGTACCTATTGGCACAAACCTAGCTAAGTTCCAAACAACACTAGTGACAATTGGTTGAGTTAACCCCTTGATCCATAAATTGTTGTCTATATCTCAATGGAACAACTCGTTACAATACATATTACAATTTTAGTGGGTTTAATGGTTAAGAACATGTGTTTCCTCCTAAGATGTCACAAGCTCAAATCCAGAGGAGGGTAGGATATGTATACCTCCGTAGACTTTACCAGTCAAATAACTAGGCGGAGGGGGTCCCTTCTCCCACAAACAAGGGGCTCTCATACACGAATTTGGTGTCTGGCTTGGTCGTGACCTTAAAAATAGATTATAATACAGCCTGAGTGGGCCTAATGGTTAAGAACATGTGCTTCTTCCTAAGAGGTCACAAGTTCAAATACAGAGGGGGGTAGGGTATGTATACCTCCGTAGACTTTACCAGTCAAATCGTTGGGCGGATGCTTCAACTCCAAATTAGGGTTAGGGTTTTGGATTCCATTGAATCTTCTTGAAATTCTACAGACAATTATCTCTCCATATGTGTGAGTAATGGTATCTAACATGGCATCCACTTAGTACAATTGTGGTCAATAGTGTAGGTTAATTTGTAGGAAGCATAACTTCCTCATATGAACTTTGATTCAGGTGATATTTGCATTATTGGAAAGCTCTTGACGTGTATAGCAACATTGAGATGCTATGACTATATTCACAAAGTTTTGACATAAAAAATGGTTATTTAATGCCTCAAATGGGATCCAAAATTTTTAGGGCCCCAAATCACAAAAATAGGACATTCCCTTAAAATGGGCCCTACAAGTCAATAGCTCCAATCTTTCCACTCAAAAATTACCAAAATAGATGACAAATTATATAGTGATCAATTTTGGATCATACATCCCCATTTTGTGAGGCTTGTGGTCTCCAAAATAKTGTACTTAAGGAAATGSRGATYGTTTTCCTCTACGTTCTCHGWGGAGTACCATTTAGCCTTTCATATAAGTTRTCTTTTCAGCCCGACCTACCARAGTTCATSTTGTCYCTATCTAGTTGTTYTATATTTCTTMTAYAAAATTGTATCCTRTCTTGACTTTGCYTRAGATTTTSGTGCTAATTTCTCTATGTTAKGYAAGGCTCATCTGTCATTTTCCCAATCTAACATGGAAGGATCATAGAGTTTTATATTTTCCACATTCACTATTGTGTAAATGCACATACATGGATGTAGACTAAGTCTATAGGTATTTTCACCTACCTGCTCCAACACTTCAAAARKACCATACAATAGAGCCTTGATCTTCTTACCAAGACCATGTATCCTTTATTTGTTTAGATGAAACTACACTTGGTCTCCTATGTTGAATTTCTTCCCAATTTTATGTTCATTATGACATGCCATGTAATTTTCTCATGACCTCTTCAATGTCTCTTATAGTTGCAAATGGATTTTCCTAATATTATCAATGAATATATATTTTATCATTTTATTTTTCTCTTATGGTGTGCTACCTCCCTCCTTTTGGTTTTCCATATACAACATCTAAGGGTGAAAGTGGGAAATATCTAAAATGATTTTCAAAAGGGGACTTATTGGTGGAAGTGTAACATACCCAACCACCCCAATAGCACTATTGAGGTGGTGAGGTACTCCAAAATACTCCCACTTATTGAAAATTATGTTTTGATACAACTCTGTAACATACCCAGTAACCTCTATCTTCTATTGAGGATATGGGGTGCTTCCTAAAACCACAATTTTCCACCATTTGCTTACTCTGAAACCAATTTTTAACATACTTCTACCATTTGATTAGGATGGAATCATCATTCTATAGCTCCGATACCATATTTCCTCCCCATACTAATTTTTATTAATTAATTCATGCAAACATGACAGTGCAAGATTAAACAAACACACTTAAATCATTCATAGTTACAAATGCAATCATAAAGATACAAACAAACAAAATTCAATTTATAACACAAAAATATTAGTTCAACATAACCATAAATAAATCATAACACTTTTCTTTTTGGGAATTAATCACCAACTAGTTGTAGATGGAGGATGTTCCACCTAACCATAGGCTCTTTGTTGCACTTGATTTCTCTGCAATGAGGCCACCCCCAAGCTGAGGCTATGAATCAACAAGGGAGAAATCACCTATGGTTGGATCTATCTCTGTTCAGACAACTCATTAAATCCCACAATTTCACAATCTATAAAATCTTACATCCATCCCAATCCACCAATTCGCTTTCCCCATCATCCTTCACAACCTAAGGAATTTGATCAACTTCTCTGCCATGCATTCCCTCAGTCTATCCCACTTCTCTCCAATGCCTCAACACAAAATAGGAAGAAAATATCATTACTAGGGACTCCAAGGATTCTCAACTATAATTAAGCTTACTCCAAGCCCATAATTTCCCACCTGGGCATAATTTCCTCATAGTTTTTATAACATCCATTTCTATGATTTTATTATAGTCATAGTATGGAAACTTAGTTATGAGAGAAAAACCTCCAGATAGAATGGATGGAAATTCTGTTTGCATGCCAATGATTGACCAAATGTTTTCCTAAGAATCCCATGTATCTCTCTTTCCCACTAACTCCAAGGTCCAAAGACTTAGGAACAACACAAATCCAAGGTTTAATAAATTCAAGGTTTAAGGACTTGGACTTAGGAATAAAATAATATTATCTTCTTTTTTCCCCCTTGAGCCCCCTAAGAACCCTTTCTTTACCCTCTTGTGGAATTATATCACCCCACTGTTTTGTCCTTTTCCATATACACTATGTGATGTATTTTTGTTATTATCAATCTACACCATTTATATATTACATCATTTGACTTTTATGCATTCATGATGTACACATATACATTATTATTCTAGGGATCAAAACTAGGGGTGTTACATGAAGTGTTGACTACTTTWTTATAAGAGTGTTGAATATAAATCAAATTTTCATCCCAAGTCCTTGGATGCTTCTATTTTCAACCCATCACATGCTAAACCAATGTCTTCTTCACTAATTTTGTCTACCYGTCCATTTGTGGATGGAAATCTATAGATCTCTTCAAATTGGTGTCCATATTATCCTAAAGCATATTAAAAAGGGTGTCATAAAATATATTATCCAGGGATGATTTTAAGGATGGAATTTTGTTTTAAAATGTAGAAACCTTGGCGAATCTTACTAATCCTTCATATGCCAACTATAATTGTTTTTATAGTTTTTATAAAATTTTGGCGATTTTTAAGGTAAAATCATTTTATCCTATAGAATTTGGGCGAATCATTTTAAAATAGCGAATCTCATTTTTGGAAAACCATGGAAAATTAGCCCATGAGCAAAATGTAGCCCCCAAAAATCATCCATAATATTATCTCTATCTTATATGATGCTCCTTGGTATCCCAAAGTGCAGCCAAACCTTTTCAAATAACATTGATGTTGCATCTTATCCCTTGATGACCATTTTACAAGGCATGATAATGTGCATCTTACTAAAATTGTCCACTACCACAAATAAGTAGTCAGGTCTCCACATAGTTCCTGATAAACCACCCATGAAATCTATGGAGATGCTCTCTAATGATCTAGTAGGTATAGATAAGTAAGGGTATAACCTTGATTTCTAGTACTAGCCCTTGTTGGTATAGTAAATTATGCATCCTTTAATAAACTAATCTACTTGTTCTTTCATTCTAGGCAAGCATATTCCTCTTTGTATGCACCATAGGAGAAAGGTTGCATATTTTGTGTATTCCTATTTGTATGCATCATGGGTGAAAGGTTGCATGTGCATAAGTGCACTCAAAGTTGTGATGGGTGTGGGTGGCCTTGAAAGTAGGTTAGAAACTTATTAGTACGACCCTTCTTATAGTTGATCATAAGATGAAATCATCATAAAAATACCATCCACTTGTACTGACTTATTTGTTGAAGCTTACTCTATCCCTACAAATATTGCAGTGGTTGGTGATTGATGTGGATGATGGTCTCCTTGTCCCTCAGACAGTGCTTCCATTTTTTATTACAATGATTGTACTATAGCATAAATTTCCTTGTCGCATGTAGGGTAGTTCAAGATTCTTCCCCATCCTTTTTTATGGATTTCATTGACATTATTTTTTTGTTGTATAGCTTTAGATTGATTGTGGAATAAGGTATTGTTTCATTTCCATACTTTAACCATAATCTTTGAGACCTGGTCCTCCAATAATCTTCCTCCTTCCCGAATTCTTGATGGCATTTTCTATACATATTTTTTTCTTCAATGTGACATTTTTGTATCACCTCTCTTTGTTTAAGAAGGTCCCATAGTTATTTTAACTATTGTTCAATCACATTCCTTTCCATTTATAGATGGATTTGAATAATTTTATTTTGTGCATTATTTCCAAGATAATTTTTTTCCTTGAGTTTTGTTTCCCAAATAAAACAAGGGGATCCTTGGACCTTTGATCTCCATGATTTTGCTATTATGTCTATAGGTTTCTTATCTTGAAGCCATACTGGATTAAAATGGAATGTGATATATCCATACTTTTTTTCTTGCATGACTAAGAGAGAGATTAAATAATTCAAAAAGAGATTGTTAAAGTGCAAGTTGTAGGTTGGGAAAATCCTGTCCCAACCACAAAGAAAATGCTACAACATGGGAATTCTACACCCAATACCACCTCGATGTAGGTCCCACACTTCAAGGGTGACTAGGTCACTCTAGGGAGGCGATCCAGGTGACCCTAGGGGGGAAGAGAAGGAGATGGATAGAGATACCTTCCCAAGACACAAGAAAAAACAATTTGAATGATGTATGTTAGTTGGATCAACAAGTTAAGCTTGCTATCGCTAATTTACAGAAATAGATAAAAATATATATCAGAAATAATATGTTACTATAAGATTCTCAATAAATGCTAGAGATCAAGTAGAAGATACAAGAGAAAGACTAGTTGATGACTAGCTAAACTCAAGATGAAAAAACAATATTCTAGCATATAAAGATAAGACTGTTGTAAACACTTGTCTGCAGAAAATTATATCAGCCTTATGGATGTAACAATCAATGTATTATAGAAAGAAAATAATGCACTGAAAAACCTCTCAAAATTTTCCAAAAAGTGCACTAGACCAAGAAGAATAAGTGTGCAAAGTTTGAGCAAAATCCAATGGTTGATAAGAGATTTATTCAAGCAAATGAGTTAGGGTTTCTGCAACCCTAATGGCTGAAGATGTAATTTTATAAAAACAACAAGAAGTAGCCCCTTGATGGGGACACCCTAGTGGTTGTGAGGTGCCCAAGGCACAATGAATACAATCCACTTTGCAAGAAGTAAAAATGACCAAAAATCATGTTTCCCAATGTAGTAATTTGTTTTTCCAATGCAAGACTACTGCCTTTAGTTATGGGTTAATGGGGTCAAAAAGAAATGAGATAGGGTTACTAAATCCTTGGGGGTGTAAATCCTCTTACTTCCCAAGGAAAGTAGCCTAGATAAGGTTTGAAGATGAGGGGTGCAAATCCTCTTACTTCCTCAACTAAACCTTTGCAAAAGAACATTAAAATCTTAGCAATTATGGTGGAAACTAGGATATGGGTGTATATCCTTATACTCCCTATCTAGCCTTGGCCAAAACAACCTTATCTTGAATTATAAATGATAATATCAAAGTAAAGATACCATACCATTCAAGAAAAAGCATTAACATGCCAAAGTAAATCTCCACAAAAGAAAGAAAATGACCTCCTATAGATAGTGCACCATCATCATCATCACACCATAACCGAAAAACATTTTTCCATAGCACAAGAGGAAAAATACTCCAAGTGTAGAGAAAATTCCAGACCAATACTTCTCACAAGAGTGAGAGTTATGTTCAAATGAGATCTTATGATCTCTTATTTATACAAAATGTCACTAAGGTGACTTGTCCATAAATTAAGGGGTAAACCACAAGACTAGGGGTAAACAACCCTAATATTTCCCCCTTTAACAAAGTAATATTAAATAATTCATTTAAAATTCACTTTTGCACATAATAACACCCTAATTGTAGTAGGGCGTCAGCCCTTTAGGGGATGTTTTGTCATTTGGAGGAGGCCGTTGGTGATGGAGAAGACTAGAGAGGATTCACAAAACCACATTTCAAGCATCCAACAACTTCCTTCATGATCAAGGCTCAATCCCCTTCAAAACGTCCAAGTGCCAATGCATGTCACCTCACCACCAAGCCCTAACCCCCCTGGATGACGTCATGCTCAAGAGGAGACGTTTTGCCTCTCCTAAGAAAAACGTTTGGCCTATGGGGGCTAGGATACATAGTCCAAGTCATATTCAAGGCCTTTCAAGTTTGATTTTAATCATTCAAAATGTGGGCCCTTGGCATCCAACCTATGGGCCCTTGGCATCCAACCTGTGGGCTTACATCCCCATGGAAGTCCAAGCTAGGCTTGTTCTCCCAAAATTGTCCACCAACTAGGTCTTGCAAAGACAAATGAGCATGTCCTCCAAAGATCTCAAGTCATAACATCATGATAAGTGAATCCAATCAATAAATGAGCCACCTAAGAATGTGCATCAAATATCACTATATCAAACAATTAATTTCTCAAAGACACTATGCGACTTGTCAAGTTTGAATATGGGATGGTTCACGAGGTGTCCTATTGGGTAGATATTTCCCTAAGTCAAGGAGAGTTTCCAAGAGATCCCTCTGTAAGCCATGTAAAGTGGATCAAGTGGTTGGGTTCAAGACTCAATGGGCATAGGGCTCATGACATACAAGGGGTATTAGTGTCTCATTCATGGGTGCCTTTGTAGAGAGTTTGTGTTGCTTTCGTCTGCAATTCACTTTTTCCAAACTCATTAATTTTGATTATTTTATTATTTCATAATTTTAAGGAGAGATTGAAGGTCACCACCTTGGCGTGGTGACCAGATAATGGTAATGTCACCCACAAACACCTAGTGGAAATGAGAAGGTTGTCTTGTGATGAGACCCATTTTCTCTCATCCATGCAATTGACAACCATTACCCTAGTTTGGTGACCAGATGATGGCAATGTCATACCACTAGGTATTCATGGATGTGAGAGTTCGTCTCATGATGAGACCTCCCATCCTTTAACTAACCTTTCAAGCATTATGTATTATATCGTGGGTCCCCTTTACTGAAAGATAATCATTTCACTGCTTTTTTGGGTGATCCCTGGGAGAAGCATTTGGAAGGTTCATACAAGGCTTTTATATTTTACCCAATTTAGTGTCTGTCTTGGTCGTGACCTTAAAAATAGATTTTAATACAGCCTGGGTGGGCCTAATGGTTAAGAACATGTGTTTCCTCCTAAGAGGTCACAAGCTCAAATTCATAGGGGGGTAGGGTATGTATACCTCTGTAGACTTTACCAGTCAAATCGTTGGGCGAATGCTTCAACTCCAAATTAAGGTTAGGGTTTTGGATTCCATTGAATCTTCTTGAAATTCCACAGACAATTATCTCCATATGTATGAGTAATGGAATCTAACATGGAATCCACTTAGTACAATGGTGGTCAATAGTGTAGGTCAATTTGTAGGAGGCATAACTTCCTCATATGAACTTTGATTCAGGTGATATTTGCATTATTGGAAAGCTCTTGACCCGTATAACAACATTGAGATGCTATGACTATATTCACAAGGTTTTGACATAAAAAATGGTTATTTAATGCCTCAAATGGGATCGAAAAATTTTAGGACCCCAAATCACAAAAATAGGACATTCCCTTAAAATGGGCCCTACAAGTCAATAGCTCCAATCTTTCCACTCAAAAATTACCAAAATAGATGACAAATTATATAGTGATCAATTTTGGATCATACATCCCCATTTTGTGAGGCTTGTGGTCTCCAAAATATTGTACTTAAGGAAATGGGGATCGTTTTCCTCTACGTTCTCAGAGGAGTACCATTTAGCCTTTCATATAAGTTATCTTTTCAGCCCGACCTACCAGAGTTCATGTTGTCCCTATCTAGTTGTTCTATATTTCTTATATAAAATTGTATCCTATCTTGACTTTGCCTAAGATTTTGGTGCTAATTTCTCTATGTTAGGTAAGGCTCATCTGTCATTTTCCCAATCTAACATGGAAGGATCATAGAGTTTTATATTTTCCACATTCACTATTGTGTAAATGCACATATATGGATGTAGACTAAGTCTATAGGTATTTTCACCTACCTACTCCAACACTTCAAAAGGACCATACTATAGAGCCTTGATCTTCTTACCAAGACCATGTATCCTTTATTTGTTTAGATGAAACTACACTTGGTCTCCTATGTTGAATTTCTTCCTGATTTAATGTTCGTCATGACATAAAAATTCAATTTATAACACAAAAATATTAGTTCAACATAACCATAAATAAATCATAACACTTTTCTTTTTGGGAATTAATCACCAACTAGATGTAGACGAAGGATGTTCCACCTAACCATAGTCTCTTTGTTGCACTTGATTTCTCTGCAATGAGGCCACCCCCAACTTGAGGCTATGAATCAATAAGGGATAAATCACCTATGGTTGGATCTATCTCTCTTCAGACAACTCATTAAATCCCACAATTTCACAATCTATAAAATCTTACATCTATCCCAATCCACCAATTCCCTTTCCCCATCATCCTTCACAACACAAGGAATTTGATCCCCTTCTCTGCCATGCATTCCCTCAGTCTATCCCACTTCCCTCCAACCTAGCACATGCTAAACCAATGTCTTCTTCACTACTTTTGTCTACCCATCCATTTGTGGATGGAAAGCTATAGATCTCTTCAAATTGGTGTCCATATTATCTGAAAGTATATTAAAAAAGGTGTCATAAAATATATTATCTCTATCTTAAATGATGCTCCTTGGTATCCCAGAATGCAGCCAAACCTTTTCAAATAACATTGATGTTGCATCTTATCCCTTGATGACCATTTTACAAGGCATGATAATGTGCATCTTACTAAAATTGTCCACTACCACAAATAAGTAGTTAGTTCTCCACATAGTTCCTGATAAACCACCCATGAAATCCATGGAGATGCTCTCTAATGATCTAGTAGGTATAGATAAGTAAGTGTATAACCTTTCTTTCTAGTACTAGCCCTTGTCGGTATAGTAAATTATGCATCCTTTAATAAACTAATCTACTTGTTCTTTCATTCTAGGCAAGCATGTTCCTCTTTGTATGCATCATGGGAGAAAGGTTGCATATTTTGTGTATTCCTTTTTGTATGCATCATGGGTGAAAGGTTCCATGTGCATAAGTGCACTCAAATTTTTTATGGGTGTGGGTGGCCTTGAAAGTAGGTTAGAAACTTATTAGTACGATCCTTCTTATAGTTGATCATAAGATGAAATCGTCATAAAAATACCATCCACTTGTACTGTCTTATTTGTTGAAGCTTACTCTATCCTTACAAATATTGCAGTGGTTGGTGATTGATGTGGATGATGATCTCCTTGTCCCTCAGATAGTGCTTCCATTATTTATTACAATGATTGTACTATAGCGTAAATTTCCTTGTCGCATGTAGGGTAGTTCAAGATTCTTCCCCATCCTTTTTTATGCATTTCATTGACATTTTTCCTTTGTTGTCTAGATTTTGCTTTCTTGTGGAATAAGGTATTGTTTCATCTCCATACTTCAGCCATAATCTTTGAGACTTGATCCTCCAATAATCTTCCTCCTTGAATTCGTGATGGCATTTTGTATACATATTTATTTCTTCAAAGTGACATTTTTGCATCACCTCTCATTGTTTAAGAAGGTCCCATAGTTATTTT
>JASDQU010736673.1:142970-167146 GCA_032191745.1 Picea mariana | reverse complement strand
AAGGATGAATCCAACCCTTAAAGATATTGTAAAAGAGGAATTGCAAAAACTCCTCCGAGCCAATCTCATATATCTGATTTCAGATAGTCAATGGGTATCTCCACTTGTCATAGTTCCCAAGAAAAATGGTAAGTGGAGGATATGTGTAGACTTCTGGGAGTTAAACAAAGCCACCCATAGGGATTACTTTCCTTTACCATTTATTGATCAGGTGCTAGATACCCTGTCCGGAAAGAAGTATTTTTCGTTCTTGGATGGGTTTAGTGGTTACAACCAGATACAAATAGCACCCGAAGACCAGGAAAAGACCACTTTCACCTGCCCTTGGGGAACATATTCTTATAGGGTGCTCCCTTTCGGACTTTGCAATGCCCCAACCACTTTTCAAAGAGTTGTCCTAGCCATTTTCTCTGACTTGACCAATGATTGTGTGGAAGTCTACATGGATGACTTTACAGTCCATGGACAAGACTTCCAGGAAGCATTGGCTAGTTTAGAAAAAGTATTGATTAGGTGTAAGGAAACTAACCTTTCCTTAAGCAATGAAAAATAAAAAATGATGCTCACTGAAGGTATTGTTTTGGGACATCACATTTCCCGTTCTGGCATGAGAGTTGATCCGGCAAAGATTTATATCATCACACAAATTAGAATACCTTCCTCACAAAAGGAAGTCCGCAGCTTTTTAGGACATGCTGGCTACTATAGAAGATTCATTCTAAATTTTACAAGCCTAGCTACCCCTTTATTTAAATTATTATCCAAAGACGCTGAATTTAAGTGGGATGATGAATGCCAAATATCTTTTGAAATTCTAAAATAGAAATTGTCAACTACCCCTGTATTAAGAGGACCAAGTTGGTCCCTTCCTTTTCATATCTGTACCGATGCCTCAAACACGTCCCTTAGGGCAGTCCTTGGACAAAGAGAAAATCAAATGCCCTATGTTATTTACTTCGTCAGTAAAAATCTGTCTCCAGTTGAAGTTAATTATATGGTCACAGAAAAGGAATTGCTAGTTGTAGTCCATGCTATCAATAAATTTAGACACTATATTATAGGATATCAAGATTTTGTACACACTGATCATTCAACCATCCGATTCTTAATGAACAAACCTGTAACAAATCCTAGAGTTACAAGATGGCTTTTATTATTACAAGAGTTTAATATCAACATTATTGATAGACCTAGTAAAGATAATCTTGTGGCTGATTTCTTATCTAGAATGATTCATCTGGGAGATAATGCACCAGTAGAAGATACCTTTCCTGATGAAAATTTATTTTCTATTTCTACATTCACTTTGTGGTATGCAGATGTCGCTAACTATCTTGTGACAGGGAAGATGCCTCAGAAATTGTCTCCTAGAGAAAACAGAAAGTAATTCAACTAAGTGCAAATTACATGTGGCACAATGATTGCCTCTACAAAACAGGACCAGATTTGGTGATCAGGAGATGTGTAAGGGAAGATGAAATTCATGATATTTTACAAGCCTACCATGATGGCCCTTGTGGAGGACACTTTGCAGACAAAAGGACTGCTTACAAATTTCTGCAATCAGGTTACTACTGGCCTCATATTTTCAGAGATGCTAAAACCTATGTATCCAATTGTGATGAATGTCAACGAATGGGTAAGCCTACTGCACGAGATCAAATGACACTTCAAGCCCAAGTAGTCATTAAACCATTCGAGAAATGGGCATTAGATTTTGTAGGGCCCATTAACCCTGCATCTAAAAAAAAAAAGTATATACTTGTATGCACTGACTATGTGACTAAATGGGTTGAAGCAAAGGCTTTACCGGCTACAAGTGAACAATCAGTGGTAGATTTCCTTTTTAATGATATCTTTACTAGATTTGGTTTACCGCGAGAAATTGTGACTGATTAGGGAACTCAATTTACCCCTCATCTAGTCAAAGCTGTTACAGAACACTAGCAAATCAAACACAGGAAATCTACACCCTATCATCTACAAGCAAATGGACAAGTAGAATCCACCAACAAAGTTATTGAGTCCATTTTTACCAAAACAGTACAGCTGCACCATAAGGATTGGGCTGACAGATTATTAGAAGCCTTATGGGCTTATAGAATCACTTGGAGGAATACAACAGGACATACACCCTATGAGTTAGTGTATGGAAAGCATGTGCTTCTCCCCATAGAATTTCAGATCAAAACCTTCAGGACTGCAGTACAAGTTGGCATGAACTTGGATGAAGCCCAACAACAAAGACTCTTGCAACTTAATGAGTTGGATGAAACCAGGAAGGAAGCACTTCAAAGGACTACCCTCATTCAAGAACAGAGAAAAAAATGGCATGACAAGTATCTCAAAAAGAAAAATTTTCAACAATGAGATTGGGCCCTATTGTGACAACAGATTCAAGAACTTCAAAGGTAAGTTAACCACCCGTTGGATGGGACCTTACAAAATTGACACTATCTACAATAATGGTTCAATCAGGATAAAGTCAATTGATGAACAACATGCACCACTACTTATGAATGGTCATCGGTTGCAAGTTTACAACAAACCTCTATCAAAAGAAGAATTCCTGACTCGTATATTACAAAATTCAAACATGCATATGATCAGTAAGGAAGGAGATCCTCCTACTGACCCACATTGATTGATTGGCTTATTTGAAACTTTTTGTAAATAGGTGTGGATCGAATTTTGTTAATAAGCTGAAGGTAACAAAAGACTCTTACCTCCTTTTGTTTTACTTTCGCAAATTTTCTTTTCTTTTGTAAGCAAATTTTTATAATCTATTTGATCCTTCATGAACTTGCTAAACATCAGCTGTAGGCATCAACAATATTCTGTTCTATTTCAGTACCAGAAATCCTGTTCTGGTCCAGTACCAGTCCGGTACCAGAGTCTGTCCTTCTACAGTACTATCAAGACATATTGACAAAGAATATTTTAAAATCTTATGTCAATTAATATAAATTATGAATCCATGAAACAACCACTTAAGATGGAACCACGAAGCCAAAAAGATGTATCAAATGGCATCCCTTATGTTGACAACTAAAGGGAAGTATTTTAATTGCCTTTGGTTTTGTTGCTGAGAAGAACTTTAATTTCTTTTGGTTCTGTTGCTGAGAAGAACTTTAATTTCTTTTGGTTCTGTTGCTTAAAAACAAAATAAAAAGAGGGACACAATCTTTACCTATGAGAACCATAATCCACTTTCAAGACTAGAAGTTGCCTTTACCCAGTATTTTAACATGATTTAAAGAAAAAAAATATATTAGCCTATAAGCAACTATCTCACCCTAACCAGACTTCAATAGTATTCATTGGATTATGTTATTAAAGAGTAACATATGAGTATATGAACACTCTCTACCATGGGCACACTACCAAAACTTTTATGGTAGAGGATGTACCAGTACCCTAAGGAAACTTTAGGTCATTCTCTTATGGACAACTTCAGACAAAATTATACATCTAGATCACTCTAAAGAAATAATGTGCATAAAAGTTTATTTTTCCTTTAGACAAATCTTTAAAAGACATACAAAAGAAGATTATATGCCTTCCAGCCCAATACCATCCCACCCTATAAAAAGGTTTTCAGACGAGCCTACCCTGTCACCGTGCAAAACACTCTTTAAATACAAACCAAAATAGGTGACTATGGACAAGAAGTCTCTGATGGAAAAAGGGTTTAAGAGACTAACCCGTCAGGATACTGAACAGGTCTACTGGCAGCGGGTACCGGTCTGTGGTATGACTAGGCAAACCCATCAGGGTACTGAACAAGCCTGTTGGCAATGGGGCATTCTTCCCGGGGAAGGAATCTCTCACTAATTATCACAACTACCACACTGGAGTACTAAACAGGCTTGCTGGCAGTGGGTTCTGGTTGAAAAATGTCTCATCTATACTTGTTTGATTGAAAAATTCACTTTTTGTCATCCAAAAAAAAAAGAGTAAAGGTCATTATTGACTTTCATGAGATACAAAACTCCAGATTAATCAGCAACATAATGTCCATTTGAGAATCACCCTAAGTCAACTTATCGGTCTGACATCTAAAACCTACACTATCTAAGAAGGAAACTTCTTAAGAGTGGAGCCCTAAATAGGGAGTCTAATCTGCTTATATTGTGAAATTTATCTATAACAACCAATGATAGTAAATCTTTGAAGCAAGTTAGGTGGGATTTGTTTTTCTGGAAAACATATATGTATTCACCTGTTTCACTGTTGAATGCTACCTCTGTCAATACTCCATTAAAAGAAGGGCAATTTCAATTTTGGCATGAGATGCAAACATATATGTATTCCCCTGTTTCACTGCTGAATGCTACCTCTGTCAATACTCCATTAAAAGAAGGGCAATTTCATTTTTGGCATGAGATGCAAACATATATGTATTCCCCTGTTTCACTGTTGAATGCTACCTCTGTCAATACTCCATTAAAAGAAGGGAAATTTCATTTTTGGCATGAGATGCAAACATATATGTATTCCCCTATTTCACTGTTGAATGCTACCTCTGTCAATAATCCATTAAAAGAAGGGCAATTTCATTTTTTCTGGCACGATATCATATGATAAGTGATAAGCTGTACTTCTAAAATTTGATTGGTTTCTTTTGCTCTTATCATCTTTATCCATTATGATATAAAATGATTGAATCTTCTTGCCTACAAATATACAACATCTTCGGCATGGGGGGAAGGTCAAAGAGCCCCTTCAGAACTCTTTTCTAGACTCATATAATCCACCTGCAGAACCAAATATAAAGAAGATAAGCACAGAATAACAGAAGTATAGGACATTCCCGTACCAATTTTTCTAGAAGCTTCAGTCTAAAAGGATGAATCTTGACAATTTACAAGCAGTCACACATGCTATGGGTATCGATCATACAAAGGTGAAAGCAAAGGTAAAATGGTATTTATTTTCCTATGCTCATAAAACTACAATAAGTATATAAATATATACTAGACCTTTTGACCTTAGTATTAAACCCATGCGCCTATCCCTCATACCTATATGCCTAAACCTAATTAATCCTCTCATAGCTCTTGAACATAGTTAAAGGCAAAAATCATATCAAAATATGAAGCATGCATAGCAATGATAAGCCATGAATATATTTAGTCCCTAAACAATTCACGAACCCATCTTATATCATGAACCATGATCCAACATTAATTTCACCCCCCAAAAGTCCAATCACCTATTCCAAAATGATGCCCTGATACCTGACGTCTTATCCTCATCATTACAGTAACAAGTAGATATGAAATGGCTTATCTGGTGGCAAAGCCATCCAGATAAGCCTCATTTGGTCATAATGTTTCCTTGCAGCACCCTCACTTAAACTTACCATTCGCAACACCATCACCATATTTCCCCTTGTCGTGAGCTTTTCTCCAGTTCTGAGCCTGCTCCTTTCCGGTACCAAACCCTTCATCAATTAGCTAAACCATTGTGCTACAGACCAATCCTTTTCTCAACTTATAATGATGGTCGTTACTAGACACGAACTGGTTTTCCAAATTTATAGGGAAACCGAGGAATACCAATTATGTCAAGAAATATATGCTAGATTGGGGTGGATACCATTTTTGGAAAAATTTACAGGCTGGAACGAGAAGATATCTCAAGAATTTATACAAGGTTATGATGGAGATATTTCACGTATAGGCAATCTTCAACTGATAATTAATGAAGCAACCGTAAGGGAGGTTACAGAACTATCTAGCAGAGGAGATAAATACTTCAAAGGTGTAGGAATTAACAAAGAAACGTGCCAACAATTCTTGAAGGCAGATCATCAGCACCCTGACTGGAAGAAGGGGATCCCTAGGAACTACATCAAAGAAGAATACCATCCAATGATTACCAGTCTTCAACAATTTGTCACCTGTGAAAGCAGGTATGCCGTGACTTTCATTTATCACCTTAGGCTTCTATTGTATTTTGAAGGAGGCCCTGAAATCGATTTTCCATATTTTCTATGGATGAGTTTGAATAAAATGGTAAGAGGTGTTAAATCCATCTCCAAAATAGAGAAGACTAGCATCTACCATCAAGATCTCATTAAAATGCTAGTTTTGCATGAGCTTAGGGAACAGAGGATTAGTTGGAAAACCCTTATCACACAAAAGCTTCCCACAGAAAACAAATCTGTGGAGGAAACCCATCATGGTCCAAAGAAAAGTAAGGAACCCCAAGAGAAAAAGAGCAAGAAGGATAAGACAACTCCACCATCATCTAGGGCAGTGAGCCAACATGAAAAGGCAGGGTCCTCTTCCACAGTCAACAAGACTTCAAAAAACTCCGAATCAAAAGGTAAAAAAAAATTAGTAGAGGAGACTTCAACGGTGGCAGTTGAGAAAGAGGACCATCAGAAAATGATGAAGAAAAGGAAGCATAACTCAGAAACTAAAAGTAAACAGTCTATGGCACAACCCCCTGTCACCATTTCACAATTAGAAAAGAAGAAAAGGAAGCCTGTGAGCATCCCTGATCCGGTACCTCCTTGTAAAAGAACCACGAGGAGCATGGAAAAGACGGAAAAAACAATAGTCAGCCCTCATACACAGGAAGATCCAATCGATCTTACCTCCCCTTCTGAGGATTTACCAATCCAAGATGACATCCCTAGTCTGACCGAGGAGCAAGCCACTATTACTTTATGTGGGATGAGGGAGGAAGTTGAGGAAAGGGAGTGCACCCAGCCAACAATGGTAGAATCAACAAAGAACTTGACAAAAGAACAAATGAAGAAAAGGATTGGGGAATTGCAAAAACAAAATCAGGAACTCCAACAGGAAGTGAAGGAATACCAACTCTTGGACAGATATATCAAAAAGGAAAATGAGCAGTTGAAGGCAACCATCCAACAAATTTAAGACGACCATGAAGACACCTCTAACAAGCTCAAGAAGGTATTACGACTCCTACAATATGTTAGGGTCATCAAAAGGGAGCTGAGAGAAGAGGCTTCAACCATCAACATCATTGATCCACCAAAGTAAAGAACACAGTCTCAAGTTTTGAAAAATTTTGGGTTTTGTTTTCAGTTGCATGAGGACATGCAATGATTTTGGCATGGGGGAATGTTGAGACCCGAAATTGACATTCCCATTACCCTATTATACTCTTCACCTATACCTTTTTGGCCTACCTAAAGCTTGAGTGAAAGACAAGAACGCTACCAATTGCCAGTAATAAGGTCATAAGGTAAAGTAAAGCAGTGTATGATAGTACAGAACATATCCTAAGTGAAGATTAATGGAATGTCATTTTATCTCCATATTCTGATTATCTATGATTAAGAATGAGTTGAGTTGTTAAAGAGAGTTTTGATTTTATGTTTTGAAGTGTGAGTGAGAGTAATGTGTGTGTTAAAAGAAAGCTTCCTGTAGACTTCAGTAGCTGACCTATTGAAGCGGTAAGGGCCCACCGCCCAACAAAGGTCAGCCTCTTTGTAGATTAGCATTAGTATTTGTTTTCAGTAGTATAAACATTGAATCAGCTAAAGCTTTAACTTTGTTAGATGATAGCAATACAACTTAGATTAAGATTTCCATTCTATAATTGCTTAGAGATCTTTAATTGCTTTGTTTTTGCATATGCCCTGTTTTTGTTCTCATGAATTTGATTTCCTTGAGTGATCATACATGTTGGCAGCAATAGTCAAAACTACTTGGATAAGAACTAGTGAAGTTCATTGTGAACCACAGCAAAACCAACATATTGACTATTGAACTACCCATGCTATGCTGATTGATGTGTGATTTCCTTTTAGAAAGTGTGGATTGCATAGTTAGCTTTCTGGGTCAGACATCATAGTTGATCTATCAAACCAATTCCATCTCATACTTGCATGTGCCATAATGGAATAGATAGCCTCTCTGTGAAAGACAACCAAAGTGTATTGTAGTTTGCTATTTTGATTTGTTTCCAGCATACATAATCTAGTTTGATTCTAGACTCGTGACATTAGAAATTACCTTTCTTACTGGTGTCTTGTAACTCTGTTGATTATGAATCCCGGATTGATAATTAATGAGTGTATTATATTAGACATATAAGTAGCACAACAAGCTTCTCAATAAATGGTAGACATCAAGTAGAAGATACAAGAGAAAGACTAGTTGATGACTAGCTAATTTCCCCTGAACCCTCGCATAATTTCCACATAGTTTTTATAACATCCATTTCTATGATTTTATTACAGTCATAGTATGGAAACTTAGCTATGAGAGAAACAATTCCATATAGAATGGATGGAAATTCCCTTTGCATGCCAATGATTGACCACATGTCTTCCTAAGAATCCCATGTATCTCTCTTTCCCACTAACTCCAAGGTACAAAGACTTAGGAAAAACATAAATCTAAGGTTTAATAAAGTCAAGGTTTAAGGACTTATGCTTAGGAATAAAATAATATTATCTTTGTTTTCCCCCTTGAGCCCCCTAAGAACCCTTTATTTACCCTCATGTGGAATTATATCACCCCACTATTTTGTCCCTTTCCATCTACAATATGTGATGTATTTTTGTTATTATTAATGTACCATTTACATATTGCATCATTCAACTTTTATGCATTCATCATGTACACATATACATTATTATTCTAGGGATCAAAACTAGGGGTGTTACATGAAGTGTTGACTACTTTGTTATAAGAGTGTTGAATATAAATCAAATTTTCATCCCAAGTCCTTGGATGCTTCTATTTTCAACCCATCACATGCTAAACCAATGTCTTCATCACTACTTTTGTCTATTCATCCATTTGTGGATGGAAAGGTATAAATCTCTTTAACTTGGTGTCCATATTATCCCAAAGTATATTCCAAAAGATGTCATGAAATATATTATCTCTATATGATATGATTCTCCTTTGTATCCCAAAGTGCACCCAAACCTTTTCAAAGAACATTGATGTTGCATCATATCCTTTTATGACATTTTTACAAGGCATGAGAATGTCAATCTTACTAAAATTGTCCACTACCACAAATAGGTAGTCAGGTCTCCACATAATTCTTGGTAAACCACCCACTAAATCCATGGAGATGCTCTCTAATGATATAGTATGTATAGATAAGTAATGGTATAACCTTGCTTTCTAGTACCGGCCCTTGTTGGTATAGTAAATTATGCATCCTTTAATAAACTAATCTACTTGTTCTTTCATAATAGGCAAGCATGTTCCTCTTTGTATGCATCATGGGAGAAAGGTTGCATATTTTGTGTATTCCTCTTTGTATGCATTATGGGTGAAAGGTTGCATGTGCATAAGTGCACTCAAAGTTGTGATGGGTGTGGTTGGCCTTGAAAGCAGGTTAGAAACTTATTAGTACGACCCTTCTTATAGTTGATTATAAGATGAAATCATCATAAAAATACCATCCACTTGTACTATCTTGTTTGTTGAAGATTACTCTAGCCCTACAAGTATTGCAGCAGTTGGTGATTGATGTGGATGATGGTCTCCTTGTCCCTTAGATAGTGCTTCCATTTTTTATTACAATGATTGTACTAGAGCATAAATTTCCTTGTCACATGTATGGTAGTTCAGGATTCTTCCCCATCCTTTTATGTATTTCATTGAAATTATTCCTTTGTTGTATAGCTTTAGCTTGCTTGTGGAATAAGGTATTATTTCATCTCCATACTTTAGCCATAATATTTGAGACCTGGTCCTCCAATAATCTTCCTCCTTCCTGAATTCTTGATGGAGTTTTCTATACATATTTTTTTATTCAGAGTGACATTGTTGCACCACCTCTCATTGTTAAGAAGGTACCATAGTTATTTTAACTATTGTTCAAACACTTTCCTTTCCATTGATTGATGGATTTGAATAATTTTATTTTGTGCATTATTTCAAAAATAATTTTGTTCCCTTGAGTTTTGTTTCCCAAATAAAACAAGGGGATCCTTGGACCTTTTATCTCCATGCTTATGCTATTATGTCTATATCTTTCTTATCTTTAAGCCATACTGGATTAAAATGGAATGTGATGTATCTATACTTTTTTTCTTGCATGACTAAGAGAGAGATTAAATAATTCAAAAAGAGATTGTTATAGTGCAAGTTGTAGGTTGGGAAAAACCCAACCCAACCAAAAATAAAGTGCTACAACTTGGGAATACTACACCCAATTTCACCTCGATGTAGGTCCTTCACTTCAAGGGCGACTAGATCACTCTAGGGAGGCGATCCCGGTGACCCTAGGGGGGAAGAGAAGGAGATGGATAGAGATGGAAGTGGAACCCCTAGAGGTAAATTATACGTGAAGTGAAATGTGTGGAATGAAGTCTTGGGAAGTTCCATGGGTTTCCATGTATTTTGAGTAACCTGTAAATGGTGAAATACCTGCCCAAGACACAAGAAAAACGACTTTGCAATGATGTATGTTAGTTGGATCAACAAGTTAAGCTTGGTGTCTCTAATTTGCAGAAATAGATAACAGTATATATCAGAAATAATATGGTACTATAAGATAATCAAATGCTATAGATCAAGTAGAAGATACAAGAGAAAGACTAGTTGATGACTAGATAAACTCAAGATGAAAAACCAATATTCTAAAATAGAAAGATAAGACTGTTGCAAACACTTGTTTGCAGAAAATTATATCATCCTTATGGTTGTAATATTCAATTTATTACAACAAGAAAATCAACCACTTAAAAACCCCTCAAACTTTGCCAAAAAGTGCACTAGACCAAGAATAATAAGTATGCAAAGTTTGAGCAAAATCCAATGGTTGATAAGAGAGTTATTTAAGCAAATGCGTTAGGGTTTTTGCAGCCCTAATGGATAAAAATGTAATTTTATAACAGAAGCAATAATTATCCCCTTTATGGGGATTCCCTAGTGGTTGTGAGTTGCCCAAGGCACAAGGAATACATTCCACTTTGCAAGAAGTAAAAATGACCAAAAATCATGTTTCCCAATGCTACAATAATTTGTTTCTCCAATGCAAGACTAGTGACTTTAGTTATGGGTTAATGGGGTCAGAAATAAATTATATATGGTTACTAAATCCTTGGGGGTGTAAATTCTCTTACTTCCCAAGGAAAGTATCCTAGATAGGGTTTGAATATGAGGGGTGTAAATCCTCTTACTTCCTCAACTAAATCCTTGCAAAATAACTTTAAAATCTTAACGATTATGGTGGAAACTAGGATATGGATGTATATCCTTATACTCCCTATCTAGCCTTGTCCAAAACAACCTTATCTTGAATTATAAATTATAATAACAAAGTAAAGAGACCATGCCATTCAGGAAAAAACATTAACATGCCAAAGTAAACCTCCACAAAAGCAAGAAAATGACCTCCTAGATATACTAGCGCACCATCATCATCATCACACCATAACAAAAAATCATTTTTCCATAGCACAAGAGGAAAAATACTCCAAGTGTAGTGAAAATTCCAAACCAATACTTCTCACAAGAGGGAGAGTTATGTTCAAATGAGATCTTATGATCTCTTATTTATACAAAATTTCACTAAGGTGACTTGCCCATAAATTAAGGGGTAAACTAGAAGACTAAGGTTGAAAAACCCTAATCTTCCCCCCTTTAACAAATTAATATTAAACAATTATTTAAAATTCACTTTTGCATATAATAAAACTGTAATTTTAGTAGGACCTCACCCCTTTAAGGGATATTTTTCCATTTGGAGGAGGTAGTTGGTGATGGAGAAGAGTAGAAAGGCTTCCCAAAGCCACATGTCAAATATCCAAAACCTTCCTTCATGATGAAGGCCCAATCCCCTTCAAAACATCCAAGTGCCAATGTATGTCACCTCAACACAAAGCCCTAACCCCCCTAGATGACGTCATTCTCAAAAGGAGACATTTTTCCTCTCCTAGGAAAATTGTTTGGCATGTGGGGGCTAGGATACATCATCCAAGTCATCTTCAAGGCCTTTTAAGTTTGATATTGTTCATCCATCATGTGGGCCCTTGGCATCCAACCTGTGGTCTTGCATCCCCATGGAAGCCCAATCTAGGCTTGTTCTCCCAAAACTGTCCACCAACTAGGTCCTATAAAGACAAATGAGCACGTCCTCCAAGTATCTCAATTCATAACATCATGATAAGTGAATCCAATCAATAAATGAGCCACCTAATAATGTGCATCAAAGATCACCATATCAAACAATTAATTGCTCAAAGACATTATGCGACATGTCAAGCTTGAATATGGTAGGGTTGATGAGGTTTCCTATTGGGTAGATCTTTCCCTAAGTCAAGGAGAGTTTTCAAGAGATCCCTCTCTAAGCCATGTAAAGTGGATGAAGTGGTTGGGGTCAAGACTCAATGGGCATAGGGATCATGACATACAAGGGGTCGTAGTGTCTCATTCATGGGTGCCTTTGTAGAGGGTGTGTGATACTTTTGTCTGTAATGAATATTTTCCAAGCCCATTAATTTCCATTCTTTTATTCTTTCATAATTTTAAGGATAGGATGACCAGATAATGGCAATGTCACCCACAAACACCTAGTGGGAATGATAAGGTTGGCTCGTGATGAGACCCCCTTTCTCTCAGCCATGCAACAAAGAGCCATTACCTTATTTTGGTGACTAGATGATGGCAATGTCATACCACTAGATATTCATGGATGTGATAGGTCGGCTCGTGATGAGGTCTCCCATCCTTCAACTAACCTTTCAAGCATTATGTATTATATTGTGGGTCCCCTTTACTGAAAGATAAGTGTTTCACTGCTTTCTTGGGTGATCCTTTGGCGAAGCATCTGGAAGGTTCATACAAGTCTTTTATCTTTTACCCAACATCAATTCCTCTGGGCCTTCAGCCCCTTCTTCCCATAAAATGAGGGAAAACCCCTTCTTGGGTCAACACACCCTAATATCCCAAGAGATAAGGAAATGGAGCAGAATAATGAGGGAAAGTGGTAAGTATGGTCGGGAATGATACAATGGATCTTTAAGGGAGTTCCTACTAGAAAACTCGTCCCAAGGGAAGACCACTTACTAGGGCACAATGTCAACCACCAAGGTGAAGCAGGGAAAAAGGCATAATGTCCAAGCATATATCATGAAATCTAGAGAAATCTAAGATACAACATACTCAATTGGCTTAAATATTGAAATGATGATCACCATAATACTGACTTGTATCCCATGGAGCAAGGCCCACTACCTTCTAGAAGTTAGTTGATGTGGTGGATGCCATCTGGAAATCTGTGACCATCTGTGGTGGTGAGAGGGGTTTCCAACTGTGAAAAAGGGTATTGTTGGTCATGTATTCTCTCAACACTCCATATCTGCAACATGAGGGCCTCGAGACATAATCTCCTTAGTTATCCACAAAATGGGGATAATAGAGATAAAATATACTTTCAACTAAAGTGACATTGATGATACTAGTTGTTAATATTAATCTTACAAAAATAGACAACATACAGATCCTACACTTCAAAATGATTTATAATTCATTAAAGAGCTTGAAGTTCAAAAACAATTTAATATTTATAAAGATGATGGTTGTAAATGGCCATTAACTTTTCATATCCAATATCATAAAATGGAGAAAAAATGATTTTGGTATTGTATTAACTTTAAATAATGATTGAAACTTGGTGATAGCTAATGATGCTTAAATATACTTGTTAAACATGTTTATGGAAACACCACTAATCATACTTTTATTATCTACCATGATTTGGGCCAATCGTTTCTCTAAATATTTTTCATTACACAACTTGAAAACCTAACTAAAACTATGATAATTAATAATACATACAAAACTCGCTAATTATAAAAGAATGATAATAAAATGACACATCCACAACATAAATGTTGAAATAAAACATTTTTCTTTTCATTTCCATAACCTTAATTATGTTCCTTTCTTAGCATGATATTGACATTATCATTCTCAAAAACTTGTTTTTATCTCAGATTGTGCATTAGTAAAAACCACCAATCCTTTTGCAACACATCTAGGTAAAAAAGAGAAGTTGTAGTGTTTTGGAAAAACATAAGGTTCATTATTTTCATCCCAAAACATTTTAAGGTTAATACATATCAACCCATTATTATGTTCTTCCTTTACATTACTTTGATGAAAGGTATCCCAACACTTACACCTAAAAATAACACATTGGAAAGATGAGAAGTCGACTTTCATGATCTCATGTATCTTTTTGATGTAACATAACTCTCCCTCTCTTAGGTTCTAATCATGATGGATAACATGATAAGATTGGTCAAACTTGACCCTCCATCCCATATTCAAGCGTGGTATGTTCATCATCAACATCTTCAGTGACAAAATGATGTCCATATACATATATAGATGGGAATAAATGAACCTATAAAAATGCAAGCAAAGGTTGATGACATATGCGTAGTAACTTAAACACTAATAAAAACATAATGCATATTACAATTCAAATGTGCATTTGTTTTGTGCATCCTCTTCACCATGTGGGTAACAATCAAGTGTGCCATATTTCTCTCTAATATAGGTAGTAACCAAATGTTGGGACAAATCATTGGCATGTTTTCTTTTAAATGACCAAGTTAAGATGTGATTCTACAATTCAACCATCTAAACTCTTTCTTATCATTGTGTCATTCCCTCCCTTGTCTTCATACAATGTGAACCATTTTTGCATTGCTTTCACATTGTAAATAATAAATTTATTGATGGCATCAATTTCTAAATTTGTTGATGTATTCATGAAAGTAAAAAATAATATGAGATAAAATAAATATTATCAAGTTTAGTTTAAGAAATAAGTGTATAGAAAATTGACAAAAGGTAATGGTTTATGCTTTATCATGCACATTTTTCCGTTGGTTTGAAGTAGCTCACCTTTCCTTTTGTCCCCATCTTGATGGTTATCCAAAATAATTTTCTTGATGTGTCATCAATTTCCCTCATGTACCCACTAGCATCCTAGAATGACTCATATACTATGTACCCCTTCACCATAGACCTTTGATTTTTTCCCTTTGTCAAAAAAAGCCTTTCAACTTTTTCATGTACTTCTCTAAGAAGAACATCCAATGACATGAGACCACCCTAGCTAATTCAACCCCATCAACAAGGTGAATTAAAAGATGGACCTACAAGTCCATGAAATTTGTGGGTAGTTCCTTCTCAAACATATGAAACATCTTAGCTATCTCTCTATGTCATCATGGCATGTTATGCATGTGAATGTCCTTTTATGTAATGCAATGTGCAAATGCAAATAATTTAGATATGGTGTGTTATAGGTCCTTGGGGAATTCATGGTTCACACAACCACACACGAGGAAAGGAAAGGCACTACAAAATAAATAGGTACAAAATTAATCAACAACATTCTAAGATTACATGTGTTGTGTTGATGTTGTTCTACCATGTTGTTCTACACTAAAAAAGAAGGGACATACAATACTCATCAAGCAAGGTTAGATGTGCAACACCAAACACTTTTCATGCATGATAAGAGGATAAATCCAAAGGTCACAAGACCAAATGACAAGAAAAACACACAATAACCGCTTTCTTAAACAAACTAGAGCCAAAACATGGCCAAGCATAAAGAAAATTGCAATAAATTCTCACAATCACCAACAATAAGTAATTTACATTCATTAACCAACATTTTCACTTCCAAACATAATGATAAGAGAAAAAATTTAAAAAATTGGCAAGGGCCAGACAAAAATCCCTTCCCATTACACTCCACATACACCAAACAAAAACATCACAACCCTTTTTGCAATTGAACCAAATCCATATCACCATGAATGAGCAGCATTGAATTCCCACAACCATTGATGTTCACTACCAACAATAACTGAGATATGAAAAAACACATAATAACCCCTTTCCTAGACAAACTATAATAAAAACACAACCAAATAGAAGGGAATTGCAATGAATTCCAACAACCACCAATATTCAACATTGACTTCCCACCATATGCGATTCCAAACAAAAGTATGGGAGAAACAATTAGAAATTGGCATGAGTAGTAATCAAAGTGTGGAAAAATCCACACATCAATCCTAGCTTGAATGTAACGTACCTAGCCCCAAGTTGGATCATGTCACTGCTAAAACAACCCAATAAAATTTATGATACCAATCATAGATGCAGAAACAACACACAACATGACATCCAAAATCATGCAACTATCTATGCTACTGATAAATATTAATGCAACTACTTTAATTGTGTACAAAAACAACTAAATACATGCAACAACATTCAACCACGTAAATAGATAATTGAATGCATTATTATGCTCAAACCAAGCAGCAATAACCAAGATAACTCATAGTAAAGTGCACAATAACTATATCAACATTTAACATGAATTAACACAACAAATAAAAACACTTGTCTTAAGAAGTATGCAACCCACTGCAGAGGAAGGATGTTCCTCCCAACCATAGATGGAGGGATGTTACTCCCAACCGTAGACTTGTTATTACAATTCTCAACAACAAGTCACCCCCGAGCTGGGGATATGAATCCACAAGAGATAGTGGTCACTAAGGCTAGCTAATGTCCCCTTCTCAATAGTCAACATATCACAACTAATTCTAGTTCACCAACTCTCTTCCCCACAACCTACACTACCCAAGGGATGGAATCCCCCTTCACTATTCACAATCCTGCAGGCCTTTCCACTCCCTTCTAGGGATTCCAGCAAAGGTTGGACAATAAATATCTATGTTGGGACCTTAGGAATTCTAAAACATTTGATCTCAATGAAAAGTGATTACTTGGATTAAATGAGTAATCATTCAAATAGATTAATATTTAATGAAAGCTGGGGTTTTATGAAATGAGATATCCTTTCAAGCTTATGAATGAAAAGAAAAACTTTGTTCATTCATCCATGTTTAGAATCTTTTATTGGTGGTTTTAAGAAAATTTTGACATTGGAATTTGGACAACCACCACGAAAGGGAACAATACAAAATACTTAAAAAATGTTTGTAGATGATGTAAAAGATAAGTATAATAAGTGGTTGATATGAGAACTATGGAGCAATGGGAGATTTCAATTACAATAATCTTTATCTACAAGTATTTAATATTTAAGTGTTGAGTACACATAGGGTAAATATCAATAAGGATTTGAAGCAATTACAATGTCTCTTAACATTACTAAACTAAAATTTCAATATCCCATCTGGACATGGGATTGTCATGAGAGGGACTACTCAAATGGTGTATCTTATTCTATCTTTTACTCCCATCCAAACTAAAATGTGGATAAATGAAACAATAAGATGCCATGAAATGAACTAATATGATATTATTGATTCTCCCATGGATTTTAATTAGAGAACTTCACCCACATAGATGATTAGACCATGACACCCACATGTTGTCATAGAGTCGATGATGTTATTTAGTATCTAAATGTTGACCAATAAACCACACACATATATTTACAATTTGAATTTTAGTATATAAACCATGAGTTTTTTAGTTACAATTTGAGAGTTGTTTATTTACAACATCAAGATTCTCATGACATATCTCATACTTAAACATGGACCAATAGACCATAAATATAGAATTAGAATCAGAATTTTAGTATATAAACCATGAGTTGTTTCTTTACAATTTGTCAAATGTTTCTTTCTAGCTTCACACTTATTAGGATGTAGGGATATAAGTATAATTGTAACGGGAATATTGCACTCATAAATTTATTTGTGTTGTGCAATGCCACATGGCTTGTTTCTGTCCATTTAGGAAGATATATCCAATCTCTAACATTAGGGGGAAGAATTTCATTGAATCTTATCTGATATCCATTGTTAAAAATGTAATCCAATGCCTAAAATGCAAGGTTGGATTTCCAAAATTGGAACATTGAAGAGGCATAAAACAACAATGTTATTTATAGAAAGAGTGACCTTATACTTGAGAATTGTTTCTTTACAACTTCAACCTTCTACCAAGATACATTGGAAATGATCATTTTCTATTCAACACAAGGAATAAACCAAACATTTATATAGATGCACTAATATATACTTTGGGTATATAAATATCTCTATTATCATAGAAATAAAGTGTTGAGACAATTATTTTTGCATCACCAAACATTACAAGTAAAAATAAAAATTCCATGCCCTTATACAGATGTCTCCATTATCATAGTAATAAAGCGTTGAAAGAATTATATGTTCATCTTCACACATTGCAAGTAAAAATAGACATTATCTAGTCCTAGTTGGTGTAATTATTCAAGGAAAGAGATCCCCCCTTGATATTGTCTTCCTTCGTCTTTTCATAGAAAATATCAAAGAAGGTCGAGTGCTTAGTTATGGACAAATAAATTAAATAAGAAATTGGTGTTTTTTAACAATTAAGAACTTATCCTCCCTTATACTTTAAATGGATATGGTGAAACATATTCTAGTTCATATACTTCGACTGAACTTCAACATTAGAAGAGTGTTGAATCCTAAACACACCCCAAGTTTAAATTTTAAACTTTGGGGTATTGCATTCTGACATTTTCATCATTATGCCTGAGCTCTAGCTTTATAACTTTAAAACTTTCTTCTTTGTCTTGAAGGCTTTATGTCTTTTACTAATCACTTTTATTTCATTTTTTAATTTTTTTGCTCCGTCTTTAATTAGCATTCTTCATGTATTGGAGTTTCAAATCCTTCAACACTTCAAATTTTTTGAGAAAGTTGCTTTAGACTGAAGTTTTGATTTGTATTTTTTTCCAAAAAAGTCTAAATTTATCTTTAGCAAGTCAAAACTGTTATTGCAGTGCATCTTTTAAACTTTCACCATTTTAGTGTTGCAGAGTTTTCTTTTGAATTAACTGTGGGGCTAATCTTCAAAATTTACCTCATAAAAGTTTATTTTCATCTTGCAAAGTTCTCTTTTGTTCACACTATCATTGAAAGAGAGTTGCAAAAATCACTATAAGAAAGTTTCACAATTCACCACAAAGGATTGTTTTCCTGTTTGTGCTTAGTAAAAGTTTGAAAACTCATTGCAATACATAAGCTCCTTCATAATGTTTTATCACAAAAATGTTTTAACACATGCCACAGAAAAAGATTGAAAATTCACTGCGATGGTATTGCATAGTTTTCTAAAGTTGCTTGATATAATTCTAAAGGTATCTCCCCCACATAGACCATTAGGTCTTATGACAGGGATGAAGGATTAAACATACAAAAAATTACTACAGATTGCATCCATGCAACTCAAGTCTGATAACCTATTTAGGACTAAGAATTAAAACTATACACACCTATTCAACTCATTCATAACAGACACATATTAGGTCAGAACTGCCATATCTTTATTACTGGAAGTATTCCATCACATCAGAGATATATAGTGCGTTGAACAGTTGCCTATGGTAACCACATAACTTCATATATTACTATATAAAATAGTGGAAATTCAACATAATGCACCATGTGCCTTGAATTAGGACTCAAGCATATCAAAGAAACAATAATATATTCAAAAATCACAAGATTACAACAAGCTCATAGTGAGCTCTATACCGGTAGCTAAGCTAAATAAAAAGTCGTTGACTAGACAGATAACCAACCAATCGACTAATCAATCAACTAACTAACTGTTGATCTAAGCTTAGAGCTCATTTTTATATCTTCCACTACTGGGGAGCATTGTCTCTTTCTTCTCTGCTCCACTCGCTTGTCTGGCCCAAGTGCCTCACACACTTCTGGTTCCTGCCATTTCTCCACATAGACTCTCTGTATTTGGGGAAATATTAAATTCTTGGCTACCTCATCTTCTGGAAGCCCCACATATTTGTATGTTGCTGGAAATAATCATTCAAGGAGATTTCCTTGTGATTCTTTTCTTGATTCCAGCGGGCATCTTCTTCGATTTCGATGCAACTAAAAAAACTCAGACCAACGCACACTTGGCAGTCTTTTCACTTGGTTATCTATTGACAAAACTTGGTCTAATGCACACTTTATGGCATTCCTTGTACATTTTCTTAGGTGCACACAAAACTATGGAATGAGTGCGCACAACTTCGTTTGTGCGCTCATGCAAAACTGAACCCAAAACTTTGGGTGCCAACATGCCCCCACCACTATTATTTGGGTTGTTCTCGAGCTAACTACTAGATATTATTTAGGAGGGTAGTTGGAGGAAGAGAAGATCATCATTCTTATGAAGAGTTGGGATTGTGTCTAGTTGCTCGAATCGAAACCTTCATTGGTGCATGTGGAAGTGAATGAGGGATCTATTTAGAGTCCCCCATTATGCACTATTTTTTGAATAGTGATGAGGTTCCCTCAGAAGAGAGCATATTATTTGCTTGTGTTTCTGGTTTGGGACAGTTAGGATGAGAAATATTTCTCAGCCAGTCTATTTTTGGGGGCTTGTGGAGAGATGACAGGATGTGAGAGTAGGGATGACATGAAATGGATTGACTAAAGGAAGTTGGCTTGACTTGCTTGCTCTGGGGTAGGCTGTGATAACAATGGGTGGGAGGAGGGTGCAAGGAGAGCCATAGAGTAGGGTCTCATCTTAACAACAAAGGGGATGAAGCATGGCGAAGAGTCAAGAAACTCTAGGCATAGGGGGATGGGGAACTGTTTTGAGAAAAATACAGGGTTCATAAAGTTGGGGGTTATGAAGTTGATATTTTCGAGGATAGGGGGTGGGCAGATGATGAATGATCAAGGGTTGAGATACTAACCACCTCATGGAATACTTCAGGATAACCTCTTGGGTTGGTCGATTGAACTGGTGATAAAAGAATATGGATAGCCTAGCAAGCCATGCCATGATAGGGGAGTGGGAGAATCACAGGGAGATGATAAAGGAAATTGTGACAGGAGTTGGTAGATAATTACGCTATCTAGTAATCGGGGGAATGCAATATATAGGTGGGAGATGGTGGGGATGGGGAGGAAGGAGGATGCATCGATATTATAGATCGGTCTGACTAGAGAGGGTTATCAGAGAATGTGATACTGGCGCCCAATGTGTACTTGCGGACATGACTCAAATGAGATTATTTTCCCTTTTTGAAGCTAAAGCGTCAAGAATGTCACCAACACCCACGTGATGTGTACATAAATAACACCCTGCACTTGTTGTAAAAAATGTAGTCTTACTTGGAAATACCAATGACATGCACCTGATGTCACTCGATTGATATCGCCTGAGTGATTGATATGAATGATTGCATTTTCAAAATGTGAATTATTTCAATTGTGATTTGCGCTAAAGACTTTACAATCTATGCTAATATTATTTTGTTGATCCATAAAGCTGACAAAATGTTAAATTGTGTTTGACCCTTGAGGGCCATAGTACACCTTCAAACAACTACTATTGATGCAACCTTTGAGGGGTTGTCCTTGTAGGGTTTCCATATTGGAGGAACTTGCTTCACTGATGTAAACTAGCCAACATAGACCCCTTTGGTACATTCATCTTGTGATGGTATGATACATGTTGGTGATCTTGGTACATGCTTGGTACATGACTAGAGGCATGTTTTGGTGACATTGAGCATCTAGTTGAAAGGTGTTCTTGGTGATCGTGGATCTGATTTCATTGATTTTGAGTATCAATAGTGGTGAAAGGTTGATGATGGTATGCCAGTGACTGTGACAGTGACAGGTTGATTACAGGTTGATTATCAAAGGTAGTGACAATATCAGTGGTAGTGATAGTTTGTTCTACACTTATATTTCAGAGCGAAAGGATGGGGAAAGGAAAGGGGATTATATCCTCCTTCCGGTTGGTGTTGGAGAACATAGGGAGTTGAAGCTTCCTTCAAGTTGGAGCCTATAAATCAGAGGGTCATAGCCTCCTTCTGGTTGGAGCGAGAGAATTCAGGGAGTTGTAGCTTCCTTCAGGTTGGAGCCTGTAAACTAGGGGGTTGGAACCCCCTTCCAGTTGTAGCTGGCAAATCAGGGAATTGTAGCTTCCTTTAGGTTGGAGCCTGTAAATAGGGGGTTGGAGCCTCCTTCTAGTAGTAGCTAGAGAATTGGGAAGTTGGTGCTTCCAATGAATGTAATATTGATATATATAAGAAATAATTGTGTGGTTTTCTCCCATTTGGGTTTCCATGTAAATTATGGTGTACTGTGTATTTGATGTGATGTTTTTGAATGGTATTGCTTATGGTTACATGCTCATGATATATTGAATGCAATCATAGATGATATATTGTTGATAAAGTTGAAGTTTATATTTTGTGATTAAAAGTGGTAAAAGTGCTCATACTGAATCACCACCCCCCCCTCTCAGTATTCCAACAAAACATGTATGCAAGTAAATTTCTTGAATTCTATATTTTATTTTATTAATGGTTTAGATTTGGAGCTAGAGGGACAAAGCCTTCAAATCTCTCCTTTTAGATTCATTGAGTTCAAATAACGTTTCATATACCTAGGGTTTCATTTCAAGCACAATGGTTATGGGAACAAGGACTAGGAATGATTGATAGATAAGATTGAGGCTAGATTAAACCATGGGAAATTTTAAGGATCCATACTTATCTTAAAGTGTAGAAACTTTGTCAAATCTTACTAAATCTTAAAATTTCATCCATTAAATGTTTGGTGATATTTTTGTAAAAAATTAAAATTTCTAAATATTTTATATAGTTTCTAAAACAAATTGGTGATTTTAAGAGTACAATTCATTTATGTTATAAAATTTGGGAGAATAAAATGGAAATTGGCCAATCACTTTTTGGAAAAAAAAATAGAGAATTGGCCCACAAGAAAACTTTATCTACCAAAATCTTTCCTATATTAAAAAATTAGTGTAATTGATGGTTATCAATAAGAGTTAACATGACTTTGGTCTACTGGAGACAATCCCAAATTTTTGGCATACATTAGCATATATAATAGAAGAGATATTATAGATAATAGAAGAGATATTATAGAGGATCAAGAATAAAGTTTTTATGTTTATGTGGACTAGGAAATAATAAATAGAAGGAGGAGCAAGGAGAAAGTTTTAATGTTTATGTGGACTAGGAAATAATAAATAGAAGGAGGAGCAAGGAGAAAGTTTTTATGTTTATGTGGACTAGGAAATAATAAATAGAAGGAGGAGCACAGAGAGAGTTTTTATGTTTATGTGGACTAGGAAATAATAAATAGAAGGAGGAGCAGGGAGAAAGTTTTTATAAGTTTTTATGTTTATGTGGACTAGGAAATAATAAATAAAAGGAATATCATTTGTTAAATGGGAGGTAATAGCTAAACCAAAGGGAGAAGTTGGGTGGGGCTTAAAGAGTATCAACTTCTTTGGAAAATCCTTGGTAACCAAAAGCTTACAAAGAGTCATTACACATGAAACTTTATGGAAGAAGAGTCCTTACACATGAAACTTTATGTAAAGATATTATAGAGTAAAAAATACATAAAGTAAGGGTCAATAGATTGGATCAAAACTGAGAGGATGTCAATAGAAACTATGTCCACACATCATTGGAAGGGTTTAGTTCAATCATTCCCATTGCTAGTACATTAGTTGGTATGGAAGGTAGGCACATGGAGCATGTCAAGATTGGTGTTAACCCTTGGATTAGATGCATAAATGACAATAGTTTGCTTGATAATTTGAGAGAATTTGTTTAGGACAAAGGCATTTTTACTCTTAATCATATAATCATATAGTAGATTAGGATAACACAAATATATGGAAATAGAATGGATGAGAGTAGATAGATTAAGGGTAGAAGATGAAAATGAAACTACATGGAATGCTTATGTCTATATTCTACATAGAACTCATGTTAAGAATAGTGAGGAAGAAGACATAGTATTCAGGTTAAAGAATCCAACCTTGAGTTATTATTCAACCTAATTGGGTTATCAAGAAAACTTCTCTTTTGATTGTAGACAGACACCTTGGTGTTGGAAAAAATTAGGGAAGTTAAAAGCTTCGAAGAAAGAAAGAAAATCTGTGTGTGGCTAACAATAATGAAAAAATGGTTTAACCTAAGAAGTTATGCACGATCAAATGGATGGATGAGTGGTACAAGTTAGTTAGTTAAAAAAATGAAGGTGGTCTATGAAGAGTGCACACAGGGAATAATTTTTATCCCTCATACTCCCATGTGATGGATAAAAGGTGTTGAAGATGCTGATATCGTAGCTCGAATTTGAT